>JBBMOC010000475.1:0-17599 GCA_037975185.1 Centropyge bicolor
AGCCTACCTCCGGTTACTCCAAATATGGACAAAGAGGTGGAGCGAGGGCGGAGCTGAGGCGGGTCGAATGAACGCTATTGGCTGAAAAAAGCCGCTTTATTCGAAATAATCAAACTAGCTACGGCTAACCAGCTAGGTTAAATGCTAAATATCGTTGCTAGCCGGCTAACCCCACGACGATCTCTTTCCCAAACTCAGTGACTAGAATTAGCCGGGGTGACGCCCTTTAGACCGTCAGTGGCTAGTTGTCAATCAAAGTGGTGCCACTTAGATTGACAGCTATGAATTGTGCATTATGATGTATCCTGTATATTTTAAATGAACGCCTTATAAAAAAATTCGCCCCCCCCCCAGAGTTGTCATGGAGTAGAAAAACAGCTTATGAGACTAGAGCCATGTTTTGAACCAGGCTGTAAATATGTTTTTTTTCTGTCGCAAAATCGGACATTTTAACATGGGGCTCAAATGTAATTGACTCCCTTCTGCGTCCTGCTCTAGTGGTTATTCGAGGAACTGCAGTTTTTTTGCACTTCCGCATTGGCTTCATTTTTCAGCGGCGGAGGTTGCCGCTTGGCTGCAACTCAAGACTACGAACCTTCGTGTCTCCGTCCTGCGTCTGACGGGACGTGGACTGAAGTGGGACCATGTGACCATCAGTGAGTCCTCAAGCCTTGTCTCCTGTAATGATGAAAGTCAAAAGCTACTGTTTGTAAGACAAGGAGCTGACGCGGCTGTTGGAGCTGTTCTCAGGCATCAAATGCATTTTTTAGATCTTTTTACTGAGAGTCAGCTGGAAACATGAAAAAGGCAGCAAGAGCGAGTTTTTCAACCAGCTTCAGCTCGATCTTTCCTTTCTACGTGGATGAATCTGCCTTCAGAAACAGACAGAATCTGTTGAATTCCACGAAATAAAGCAGCAGATTTTGTTTACTTCTGTCTCAAATTGAGGACTGATTCTGAAAGTCAATCTACCGGCATCACTGTAAACTGCTTGTGTGCCAGAACTGGGAGCCTGAAAACAAATTATATGTTGCTATTTTTGGATGTTTGAACCAAAGAAATGCAAATAAAGTGGATTCTGGAGTCCCAGAATCTCCCAAACAACCTTCGAACGAATTTTATGACCAAATATAGGTGATGTGAAATCGGCTCCAGTTTCTGGATCACAGATGCGACAGCCAACAGTAAGGAGGTCAGAGGTCAGCCTGCATGTTTTATTCATCACTGCAGCCCAGTTTGAGCCCCCGACAGCTCAGTATTGTCAGCGTTGGAGGGAGGAGACTGCTCGTGACTCACTGGACTGTTGGATGATACGAACGTACGACTGAAGACCGTCAAACTTTCCGATGTCAGACTTCCAAAAATAAAATCAGCCGCTCGCTCTGGGAGCTTCCTGTGGTTTTCAGAGGACGGAGGGAGAAGCCTTGTGATCTGTTCTGAGGGAAAGCTTTTTATTTATTTATTAAAAAACAGCGGAGTATTGTGTTTAATGTGTTCAATTTGTCGTCGTAATGGTTCGATCCAGCAGCGATTACCTTCAAATATGACTCAGCAAAGATGCAATCAGTCATAAAATCTCTGCTGCCCACAGTTTGATTTGAATCATTTCTGTTTGGTTCCTTTTCATACAGACTTCAGTTCAACCAAAAACCAAATGACAGACTGGAGCACAAAAACACACAGTTTAATCTTTTAGTCCATTAAACAAACCTCTCTGGTTGTTCTTTTTGGTGATATAAACATTTTTATTGTACTGGTTTAATATTTTACTTAAAAACTTAAAAGTTTTTGTTTAAGTTCAGAGCATGTTTTTATGTCTCGAATATCACAAGATGATGATATCAAATTAATGTCACATAATCATTCTAAAACATTCCTGACAGTGAGTGTTTAACCATGAAGGTGAGCAATAACTAAAACAAAGATACAGTGAATTGTGAGGAATGGTTGAAGATTTGAGGAGAAACACTTTCCCACAAGAGAAGGTTGACTCATGTCTGTGTGTTAAATATGAGGCTACCATCTGCAGCCGGTTAGCTTAGCTTAGCACACAGACACAGATAACACAATCCTCCAGGCAGCAGCTCGAAAGTCCCTGAGCACATTTTACTTCCTGTTTGTTTCATATGAAAAAAGAAACAAAGTGGATAAATGACATGGTTCGGCAGAGACGTCCTGAAGACTCTGGACAGATGAGACATGTTGTGTTTATCAGTGAGATTCAGAGCGAAGTCAGAGCTGCTGTTTTTATTTCTTATTATTTGTGTGCTTTTATGCTAAGCTAAGCTAACAGGCTTAACATACAGACATGAGAGCATATCCCTCTTTTCATGTGTCTTCAGTTGGGAGATGAGGATTTGACAGCATCTCGATCTGTTGTCGGATCATCAGCTGCTTTAACGTCACAAACGGACGTAACAAGCAAACTTGTTTTATTTTTGCTCCAACTTCACCTGCAGTGGATTCAAAACCTTCCTTCTGTTACAGGACGTCTAATAACTCCGCTTCAGCCGTCAGTGGGAGTCAACGACGTCCCAGCGTTCAGGGTTTGGTTCCACATCAGGGCAGCAGCTGGTGTGTGTGTGTGTGTGTGTGTGTGTGTGTGTGTGTGTGTGTGCTCCTGCAGGGGACGGGGAAGGTCCAAACGTTCAATCACCATCACTGATCAGCCCTGCAGGGCGGCGTCCCCCCCGTCACTGTCAGGTTAAACCTCCAGTCAGCTGAAGCTGGGACAGCTTTTTAATCAACATTTCCATCCAGTCGCCGAACTCATTTATATTTGATGATTCCAAATCTTTGCTGCGTTTCTGTCTGTTGGCGATATTCAACACAGGAAGTGACGTGTCCTTTATTTGTGATTGTGTTGGATGAGTCTGTTGCACCTTTGACTTTCTTACAGAACATCTGGAGAAATATTAATCTGAAGCTACCACTGGCACCTGGTTAGCTCAGCTGAGAACACCATAAAGAACTGCAGTGACGGCATGAAGCAGCACGATGACACCATGACTTCAGCCGTGACGATTACAGACCTCAAACCAGCAGGGACGTCCAGGTTTCCTGATTGTGCCTCAGCGTTCTGACCCCAGACGGACCAAGAGTGAACCTGCTGCTGTCCAGTGAGTTTCACTGGTTTGGGACCAGTCTGTGGTGGGTGTGACATCACCAACTCAGGCACCAAATTACAGCACGTCGTACCCTCCCCCTCCTCTCGACCCCGCCCCTCTGGGCCGCCCCAGCTGCCAAAACAAGTGAGCGGTCTGAAGCTGCGCTGACCTAAATTCTCCCAGAGAGACTCCTCTTAAAGCTGCAGAGACACAGACCGAGGGAGATGAGACAGACAGAGACAGACTGAGACAGAGAGACAAACAGAGACAGACTGAGACAGAGACAGAGAGACAAACAGAGACAGACAGAGACAGACTGAGACAGAGACAGAGAGACAAACAGAGACAGACTGAGACAGAGACTAACAGAGACAGACTGAGACAGAGACAGAGAGACAAACAGAGACAGACTGAGACAGAGACAGACTGAGACAGAGAGACAAACAGAGACAAACAGAGACAGAGACAGACTGAGACAGAGACAGACTGAGACAGAGACAAACAGAGACAGACTGAGACAGAGACACAAACAGAGACAGAGACAGAGAGACAAACAGAGACAGACTGAGACAGAGAGACAAACAGAGACAGACTGAGACAGAGACAAACAGAGACAGACTGAGACAGAAAGACAGACAGAGACTCAGACAACAACTCAGACGCAGACAGACAGACACAGGCGAAGACAGACAGTGAGACGCAGACAGAGACTTGATCCAGTCTGTCAGAGACAAAGACGAACAGCAGCAGAGAGAAACGTACAGAGACAGAGAGAGGAAGACACAGGCGAAGACAGACAGACAGGCAGTCAGTCAGACAGACAGACAGTCTGATGGACAGGACGACAGGGACAGAGACAGGTGAACAGAAACAAATGTGTAAAACATTGTGTCACCACTCATTTCCATTTTCTCTTCACTTCGTTTCCATGCAGTTTTTACCACGTGATTTGAAGACTCCTAAACTAATACATTTTTATTACTTTTTGTTTCATAAAGGATTTTGTTTCATCTTTAATATTTTTTGTAAAATTATGATTTAAATATTTACATATTTTACTGACGTTTGGTTGCAGGTCTGTTTTTGTTTTTTTGTTTTCTAATAAACTGCTGTGATTAGACAAATGAAACAGCTGTTAAATTCAGATTTTTAAGGATTATATAATAAGATCTGTTGAAGACACCATGAGTACATTAATGACTGAAAGAATATTTAGAGGTTGAAAATACCACAAGAATCAAAACAGCATTATTTTGGACCATAAATGTTTTATATGTGTGTTTTGAGGGTTCAAGCTTAAGACATTTCAAACACCTTCATGAATGATATGTTATCAAACTAAAGCTTCATTATAATGTATAAGAACATTACAGGATATAATAAAATAATAATAAACTTATAATAATGTTGATATTTTTAAATGAATGGTGCTGAATTATTGTTGATAACATGAAAATAATGTCCTCAAATAACTGATTACAAAAAAAAACTAAAGTTGAATGATTTCACATTGCTGTAAGAATAAATGGTTATTCAGACAATATTGACATGAGAGTCTGCAGCCAAACAACAGATCAAACACTAAAGACTCAATTAAAAACATTAATATCTGCCACAGAAAACCTCAGAAACTCCCGTTTGATTTTCCTCTAATTTTAGTCTGTTTTTATTTTTAGGTCAGTACAGCTGAATGTTGACTGTATGTTAGTCCACACACACAGATCACGTGATACGTTACACACTGCTGAGTCCAGGCAGCAAAGCTCAGACTGTTTGCGAGCTTCAGGCTCGCTGAATGAATTTTGGCCTGAAAACAAAGGAAAGGAAAATGGAGAAGCATCAGATAGAAACTCCGTCAGGTTTACAGACTCAGACTCTGCAGACCGAGTCAAAGTGCTGCTGTACAGAATTAAAAACTCGTCCTGGGGCCCCGGTGGTTCACCTGGGACCCGTATCAAGGCCCTGGGGCCGGTCCCAGCCCGAGGCCCTTGGCTGCATCTCGTCCCTGTGTCTCCTGTCTTAACTGTCTCTCTCACACATCATAAAAATATTAACTCATTCTGAATACTTTTAATGTGACTTCATCCTCATAAACTGAAAAATAGACATAAATATAGATATTAATTCTATAAAATAATACAGAATAGTCTGACTTCTCTTGTGGGCAAAAGATAATTAGTAAACTTCAGAGTTCATCAAATATAATCCTCCCAAAATATTCGAGTGTGAAGTCCAACTTGTAAAATCAGCCATTAAATTACAGACCCACTGCAGACGGTCGGTCAGATGTAAAAGTAAAAAAGACATAAACAAAAAGCAAACATCCCTCATGACAATCCATAAGAAAAATATATTAACCATCCATAACGCTCAAGTTTGTCAAACAGTCCTGAAACACTGAGGAGGAAATAATTCTTCTTAAACAAACAAATGAGGCTGATAAACAGGAGAGGATCAGAACTGAAGAAAACAAAAATGCCTCTAAATCAAGATAAAAGTAAAAACTTCTGCTGAAAAATTCATTTTTGAAATTGATCAGACAAAACACAGGCCCCTAAAAATTTAAGAGCCACTAAAAAAATACTGATGATAAATAAATAAATAAAATCACTTTCAAAAGTCATTTTTAAAAGTCCTGGGGAAGAAAAGTCACTTATAATAAAGATGCACAGAAACTAATTAAAAAACTAATAAATGGCTTTTAACCTTTTTTTTTTTTTTTAAAAAGTCACTCAAAAAATTTGTCAAATGGGAACAAAAAGTTTGTTCAGAAAACTAAAACAATAAACTCAAATAACTTTTAAAAACTAAAACAATCTGCAATTCAACAAATCCATTCATACGAGACTCAATATAAAATTGTAGCCTCTTCCTCTGTTTGTGAAATGACAAACAAATCAAGTTATTTAAAAAAAAATTGTAACCAGGCCTCTGAACAAACAGGCCTTTATTTAGATTTTCAGAGGCATCTTTGATTAATGTTCGTCTGTAAACATCATCAGGCAGAAACTCTGCATCAGGTTATTTCATCCTTTTTAATCAAGTTTAGTTTCTCTGAAAAAAAACAAAAAACAGACAGCAACAAAAACAGACAGTACAGACATCATACAAGTGAACGCTAATGACAAAAGTGCAAAAAAAATCAAAACAAAAAAACCTCCAAATCCTTTTTTTTTTTACACAACTAAAATGGAAAAAAAGTGACATGGAGATAAAACAGACTCTAGATCAGTTTGCATCCTGCTGAGAATCGAGCCTGTGTTTCCAACATTTGAAGGTAATGAGACTCAGTCAAACCCACAGTGTGTGTGTGTGTGTGTGTGTGTGTGTGTGTGTGTGTGTGTGTGTGTGTGTGGACAAGGTCAGTCTGTTTTGGGCTTCAGGAGACCTTTTATTTCAGTCAGAGGTTATATAAGTTTTTCTGTCTTGCACTGTAAAAAGTAAAAGTTGAAAAAAATGTCTGTCAGCAGCTTCCAGTTTGTTTACATGCACAAAGAATTCATTTCAAAAACTTTCAAGAGAATTTAAATCAAATTAAATCCAACCTGCGGCTTGTTTACCGTCAATACATGATCATTATTTTTGAAACAAAAAGCCAAAACAGATGGAAGTTTTGATAAAACTTAACTTTAACTATCAAATAATAGTGTGAATAATATTTGGAATAATTGGAGGTTATTTACCAACTGAGGGCTGATTTTATTTTGAAAAATCCTCTTTGAACTGTAATAATTCACGTCATGATTTCTCTGTTTCTCCTCATCTGAAACTTGTTTTGCTTTCAAACAGGCACATTTTGGCCATAAATGTCAGATTTTTTAATTTTTTTTTTTAAAAAAAACCTATCATTAACATTTTCTGCTGCCTAATTTTTCCTCCTGGAGATTTTGTTTGCTTGCTTTTTAAAAAGGCAACATGCATTTGTTCAGACAACGAACTGATCAATGCCACAACGATCAATACTGTGATGATCAAACGCCATTTGTTCAGTGTGCTTATTAAAGAAATGGCTGTTAACATATTTTGTCTTTTTTTTTCTAAAGTAGATGCTAATGTAAAAACCACTTCAGCGGCTTGTGCATTTTATTTTGACAGTTCTCTTGTAAACAGGAAGTGATCAGTAGTTTTCAAAACGATTACCAATTACCTTTATATTTATTTTTAATGGGAAAATTTGATGTAACTTTAAAAGTTCATATTATCTGCGTTGTGCTTCAACAGTGCAGTGTCAGTTTTGAGTCACTTGGTGTATTAAATACTAATCAATCATTTAATGACATTTGTTGAGGAATCATTTTTATCAGTTTCAGATTAATTAATTTCTTCCAGGTTGGTTTTGCAAATTAAATGTGCTTTTTAATGTTCTGAGTTATAAAAAACAAAATCAGGCTCTTTAAGAAGCACGTTAAAATAATATAGTTACAGAAATGAAGTTAAAATCATGCCGAATTGTGTTAAAACATTTTATTTTTCATATCCTGGTTGTGTTTTCAGTGGAACCTCGGTTTTGGTTTTGTCGCCACATCAAACATTGAAATCTGTCAGATCGTGAATCAGCTGATGAACCTGAAGTTTCCTGTGAACTTTGACGCTTTTGGAGTGTTTTTTTCCCCCCAGCAAAAACAGAGATAATTTAGAAAAAAAACCCCACTGTTATCCAGCTGAAATTCAACCAAACTAAAATAATGTCCAGAAATCATCGACCTTGCGTCGTGGTTCAAAGCTCCAGTGGAGTCGAGGTTATTTTGTCAAACTGAGATTTTCAGGGTCGAGAATGAACAATTGCGACGTTTTAGCAGTTTCCTCCCCTCAAAATTGGGATATTGGAAATACGGGTTTTCCAGCTGACAGCAGCTGATGTGTGTGTGTGTGTGTGTGTGTGTGTGTGTGTGTGTGTGTGTGTGTGTGTGTGTGTGTGAAGCCGCTCGGTTCAAACCGGAGCTGAACGTTTAAACGGACGAAGCCATGAACTCCTGTCTGCTTTTCATTCAGTCCAGAGATTGTTTGTTTGTTTGTTTGTTCGAACTGCGACTCTCAGCGCACATGCGCAAGAGGTTTTACGCTAATACTGCACACACACGCACACACACGATCAATCCGTCTGATTGATGTTTAACAGAAAACATAAAAAACTCGTTTTACAGCTGCTTGTTTTGCATAATTTTACACATGAAGAGTTTTATTCCAAAAACTTTTATATCCATTATTTGTTCGTCTGTTTGTTTAAAGGGGCGTTTAAAGACTGAGCGTGAGTTCATATTATTGGATATTATTATTATTATTTTGGAAGGAAACTCTTCACAGGGAGTTTAATTATTATTGTTGTTCATATTTTCATGATGATTAGGCCTGAAACCTGAGATATGATCTGTAGGCTTGTTTTCCTCCAGCCCTGATTGTTTCTGCTGATTTAAGGCTTCGTTTGCTCATTATTCACCGTTTTCCTCAAAAAAGAGAAAAAGTCTGAACTGTTTCTCCGTGATTGTCTCAAAATTCATAAATAATTATTACCCCTGTCTGCCCCCCACCCCCCACCCCCACCCCCATACTGATGATTATACACTGACAAATAGAATTTAAATACATTGTACAATAAATACAAAACATAAATAAAAGACTCAAAGGAAGTACTGAAAATCTTTGTACAAGATATAAATAGCTTGAAATATATTTAAATGTTACCTTTGGCAAGTCTAGTTTTCAGTTTTCAACCCGCGGTAACAAAGTTTGTCCCTTTTTTCACCAAGATGCAGAAACAGACCGAACGAACCTGTTGCTCTTCCACATTAAAACTTTCTCTTCTTATAGATTCGATCAGTCACTGTTTGATATTTACCACGTTTTTATTGGCCCTGAACGCGCCGTGTCCTCGTGCCGGAGCGGGAGCGGGGGCTCAGTTTAGGAAGGCGCCGGGAGTCACTCTCTTCTGGTGGGGCAGCACCCCGGGGAAGCCCGCGGACACGCCCGGGGAGAAGGCCGGTATGGAGCTGTTTCTGAGCGAGTCCGACAGCAGGGCCTGCGGGGAGCTGCTGGCCGCCAGCCCGCCGAACCCCGCCGCGCCCTGCTGCAGGTGCGGCGGCGGAGCGGGAGGCGGCGGCCCCCCGCCCGGCGGCCCCGGAGCCGCCGCCGCGGAGTGCTGCGTCCCTGAGACAAAGTATCCGGCAGTCTGACCGGAGAGCAGCCCGACCGGCGACGTGCTCATCCCGTAAGTGTTCGTGAGGCCCAGCGGCCCCGCGGAGCCGCCCAGGATGGAGCGGCCCAGCTCCCCGTTGGACAGCTGCTCCACGGCGGGCAGCAGCGAGCCGTAGCCCGCCGCCTGGTTCAGGAAGCCGGGCGACGAGCCGTTGTAGTGCGGGTGGTGGTGGTGGTGGTGGTGCAGGGACAGGAACGGGGAGATCTGCCAGTACAGCGGGTTGTTGGCCCGCTCGTTAATCCCCAGGCCGAGCGGGGCGAAGCGCAGCCCGCGCTTCATGGCCAGCTTGCCCCGGGAGGTGGCGGAGCGCCGCCGCAGCTTCCCGGTGGTGCCGCCGATGAAGACGTCGTCGCTGCTCGGGTCCAGCATCCAGTAGTTGCCCTTGCCCGGGTCGTCGTAGTGCCGGGGCACCTTGACGAAGCACTTGTTGAGGCTGAGGTTGTGGCGGATGGAGTTCTGCCAGCCCTGCTTGTGCTCCCGGTAGTACGGGAAGTTCTTCATGATGAACTCGTAGATGCCGTTGAGGGTGAGCCGCTTCTCGGGGCTCTGCCGGATCGCCATCATGATCAGCGCGTTATAGCTGAACGGAGGTTTGTCGTACTTCCCGTTTTTCCCGCCGGTGCCGCCGCCGGTCTGCTCCGCCGTGGCCTTAGCTCCGTCCCCTCCTCCGCCTCCCCCTCCGCCCTCCTCCTCCTCTCCCCCCGGCTTCTCCGGGTCCAGAGCCGCAGCCGTGGAGTCCACCTCCGGCGGCTCCGGTGACTTCTCCGAGTCGGAGCCGGGAGAGGGGGGCAGGGTCCCGGGCACGGCGGCGGCGGAGTCCGCTCGGTCGCACTTGGAGGGCAGCAGGAGGCTCTTGATGCTGAAGGAGGAGGACCGGTGGACGGTCGGCGGGTCCTTTATGTCCTCCATGCCCGGTGTCCGGTCTCCCGAAACCCGGGAACAAACGGAAACAAAAACAAAAAAACAAGAAGAAGAAGAAGAGGAAGAAGAAAAAGAAGAGGAAGAACTCCTCCGAGCTCCTCCAGCTCCGAGAACCGGCGAGAGACAGAGAGGAGAGAGGAGGAGGAGGAGGGTCAGGAGGAGAGAGCAGGCATGATGGAGAGAGAAAGAGGGGGAGGAGGGGGAGAGACAGCCAGAGAGAGAGAGAGAGAGAGAGAGAGAGAGACAGGTCGGGGGGGGATGAGGAGAAATTAGTAATTAAGGAGCTCGCGGCTCTTCTGGGGGCGGGGCTTGTTTAACTTGCTGGTTTTGTCATCAGCCTGTTTCCGGCTCCTCACTCAGACTCTGTCCACCTTCAGTGTCTCCTCTCTCTCACCTGTCATCATCTCTCGCTCCGTAATCTCTCCTCGTGCACGCGCACTCTTCCCTCCATGTGTAAGTAAAAAAAAAAATCCCTTTCTGAGCTCGTGCGTCAACGCGCACGTCTGACTGTGTGCACGCGCGCGCCCAGCAGCCTCCTCGGCTTTGTTTTCTCAACCACAGTAATAGTTTGAATTCATGTCGGCAAACATAGCGCGTGCACGATACGTGTGCGTTCATGTGTGTGTCGGAGGGGGGGCTATTGTCTCCTAATAAAAATCATTGTGCCGGCAGGAAACACACACACACACACACACACACACACACAGGCAGAACCCAGAGGCAGCAGGTCTGAAGCTGGAACCACAGCGCCTCCTGTCGATAGAAATCAGTACTGCAGCACAAGCATCAGGTTATTTTCTGTCTGGAGTCTGAAACAACAATATTATTATTATTATAATTATTATTAATATATATTAGATAAGCCATCTAGTTTTCTCCTTCATGTTCCATCATAAATGAGGGTTAAGTCACGATGTTGATGTTGTTTCCCGGCAATTTTACGCATAAATTACTGTCTCCAGTCTGTTTTTATGCAAAACAGTAAGTTAAATGGAAAGAAGTCACCGGAACTATTATTATTATTATTATTATTATTGTTATTATTTGATTTTCAGAGAGTTGATCTGCAGATTTTTCCTTCAGTAACTTGTCTCCTGGCAGAAACAAGATGACTGTTAAACTCAGAGGAGAAGATTGAACCTGAGATCTCTGGAGACAGTGTCGTCAGGTCATGTGATCCAGGCCTCATCAGGTCACGTGATCCGGGCCTCATCAGGTCACGTGATCCGGGCCTCATCAGGTCACGTGATCCAGGCCTCATCAGCAGCAGGTGCTGCTTCCCAGCTACCCATGAATCAATGAAACTGTCTTTTCTACTTCATGACACCTTATAATCATCATTGTTCCAGTTCGACACAGGTGACAGGATTCACCGACAGCGACCTGCACTGCCCAGTCTCCAGGTCAGGTCTGGTCCCGATGATCCGCTCATGAATCAGGGCTTGCTTCAGTTGGGGCCCGTCAGCCTGCAGCTGGTTTCTAGTCCACATCTGGTTCTGGGACCAGCTGTGAAATGTTTGCCCAATTCTTCCATATCTATTTTCCTTGTGACAAAAATTTTAGAGTCACAACAAAAACAATGAACATTTTATCTTGTAGTCAAACTATTTACTGTTTATCACGACTCAACACAGACCAGTTCTCTTTGTTTCTTTCTTCTGTGAGTTCCAGCTCCTGCCTGAACACAGATCAGCTGTTCTGTCAAAATAAATCAACAGAAACACAAGCAAGTTCCTTCATTCATGAGTCTATCAATAATAAAATAGTTCAAAAGTATTGTGATAATCAGCCAGTTACAAGATTTTCTGGTTCCTGTTTCATCACTGGAACATTTGGCTGCTTACACGTATTCAATGTAAATATTAATTTAAAATAAATAAATAAATTACAGGCTGAATTCAGGGACATGCGCTGAGCTCACATCACTGTTTGTTTACACTCTCCGCAGATTTTGTATGAAAACAGAGCTGAAATCCAGATTACACACACACACACACACACACACACACAGGTCTTCCTCCTCCAATCTGCCGTATTAAATCTCTGCTGTGTTTTTGTGCCAGATGGTGTTTCTGTTTAACTGGATCTGAAGCTCCATCAAAGGCTGTTTGGGCTGCGTTCACAGGCCTGAAGACACCACAGGCCACACACACGTTTCAGGGCCTCACACTTTCCCTTTAAAATACGATCATCAACATTTGTAGTTTGACCTGTAGATAATGTGGATGAACTGTTGCTTTGTTTCCGACTCTGACTGCTGCGTACTCGACCTGTCTCTAACTTTAGTCATAGTACTTTACCAGAGCTGTACTTTAGTTCAGGACAGGAGGGAGGGTTCATCCTGGACACGTGGACACTCGGGAGGACAAACACATTCACGCTGTGCACTTATGTTTCACTCATAGACTGTATAAAATATGGATGTAGTGTCTGTGACGTCACCCATAGGTTTCTGAAGAGCAAAAATGAAGCAAATCGTAGTGCGTAGCCATCTTGGTAGCCTACCTCCGGTTACTCCAAATATGGACAAAGAGGTGGAGCGAGGGCGGAGCTGAGGCGGGTCGAATGAACGCTATTGGCTGAAAAAAAGCCGCTGAAAAAAGCCGCTTTATTCGAAATAATCAAACTAGCTACGGCTAACCAGCTAGGTTAAATGCTAAATATCGTTGCTAGCCGGCTAACCCCACGACGATCTCTTTCCCAAACTCAGTGACTAGAATTAGCCGGGGTGACGCCCTTTAGACCGTCAGTGGCTAGTTGTCAATCAAAGTGGTGCCACTTAGATTGACAGCTATGAATTGTGCATAATGATGTATTTTGTATATTTTAAACGAACGCCTTATAAAAAAATTCGCCCCCCCCCAGAGTTGTCATGGAGTAGAAAAACATCTTATGAGACTAGAGCCATGTTTTGAACCAGGCTGTAAATATGTTTTTTTCTTCAAATGTAATTGACTCCCTTCTGCGGCCTGCTCTAGTGGTTATTCGAGGAACTGCAGCTTTTTTGCACTTCCGCATGGGCTTCATTTTTCAGCGGCAGGGGTTGCCGCTTGGTTTTACTCATTCTTTTCCTTCTCCTGTTTCTGGAGACGCAGCAGCACGAGCGTCCTGATGCTGCCTGAGGAGCTGAGCGGATCCACAGTCAGTCCAATCCTTCCCCTGTGTTCTGCATTACATTAGTTGGACATTGTTGTGCATGGATATAATCCAGGTTTACCAGACGATCTTATATTTTATTTATGCTCATGTCTTTTTCACGTCATACTTCAAAGCTGGACTCTGACAGGGTCCTGAGCTTGGTCAGCTTGGCTTTCACACCACGAACCCGTCAGACAGCTGGAAGCAGCCCCTCCTCCTCATTCATTGATTCGTTTGATGGACAAAAAAATTAATCGTCAACTCTTCTGACAATAATCATCAATTTTTCCAGCCTCTGAAATGCGATGCTGCTTTTCTTTTTCTCTTGCGTTAATGAGCTGAATGTCTCTGGGTTTCAGACTGACGTGACCCGGAGACGTCACCTCCGGCTGTGGGAGAACAGTCGCTGTATTCTGATGATTCAGCGTCAGAATGATTCTAGAAATCGAATGCACAGATCAGCTGAGAATGACACTTGAGTTCCCGCTCTGACAGAAGAACTGTGCAGAACTCTTCTTCTCCTTGGTCGGAGGTGTCGGTTTTTCCGCCGGCCGAACTGGCCACCAGCTGCACAGATCACAGAGCTGTTGCCAAAACAGCTCGAGTATTTGTGAGCAGCTTTTAAGAGTTAGATTATCATGAGCCTGCTGTCACCAAACATGAACTTGGCTGACTCCTCGTTCGCTCGCCCGCGATCATAAACTCTGTGTTCGGGCAGAAACCTGATGGAACCCGATGGAGCTGCGAACTTCAGGACCAGCTGCTGTTTTTGTAGAAGAGGGGAAACATGTCGAGGTCTGATTGATGTCACCTGTTAAATCCGATTTAGTTATCATGGAGCGAAGACACCGGAGGACTTAAAGCCTCCTTTAGGTGTTTGAGCCAAAAAACAATTAGCTTTATTTTTAGTTCTCGGTCAGAAAGTTCTGTTCCAGCTCTTTAAACTCTTCTGTTCTTATTTAGTGAATTCAACACGTCATAGTGAACAATTCTGGTACAGCTTCATTTACTTTGCATTAGTTCATTTCTCAATACTCGCTGAAATCAAACACCTGTTGGGAACTATTTTCAGTGGCGGATGAATCCACATTTGGTCTCTAGTGAGTTTCTGTGGCAGCAGGTCGGAGTTTGTGGGATTGAGTCCAGATAAACGTTGCCTGTGACACACACACTTTCACTGCTGGTTGTGCTGTGATTCGAGCCTCATAACTGGTAACAAGTCACAAAAGAGATGAACTTAAGATATATGAGTATTTTAAAAATCTCTTAGGCGATCATAGTCCATCTGTGTGTGTGTGTGTCTATCATGATAGCAGCCGTCATAAAGGATCAACTGGATCACAATTGTTCGATTCTGATCTTTTTTTTCTCATGTATCAACCTGGGATCCTGACGTCAGGAGCTCAGTGTGACCTGGTTTCTGGGGTCGCCCTGCCATCTATTCTCATGCTAATTATACTGTCAATGGAGAAGCTTGCTAGCAGTAGTGCTAACTCTGTTGCCACATGGCACTCGTCCTGCAGGGGGCACTCGTCCGCAGCTTGAGAGGAAGAAGGGCGTGTTGGATTATTTTCATGAGAGAGTTTTCAAACCAGTGTTGCCAATTTGTGTGGCTTGTGATCATTTGGGCTACTTTTTGTTCCATTTGTTCAGTTTCCACCAAAACCAGCAAATACATTATGTCGATAAAATGACGTTTGAAATGAGTCACATCTGGGCTGGATGGAGCTACTGTCCAATCTGGCAACACGGGTCCAAACTTTACAGAAGCTCCTTCCACCTGCGGATCAACCTGTGAGTCCGACCAGCTCCACGTGGTCGATGGAATCACATTCTCCTCTCAGTGTGCTCTGCACGTCGACACCTGCATCAGGGAGCTGCTCCTGATCCAGATCCAGATCATGTTTAAATCCAAGTGCAAACATTTGGCTTTGCAATATTTCATGTGGAATCAAAAAGGAAAGGCACAAGATTTCAAATTTTCAGACTTGGGTGAAAAACATTAAAAACTTGTAAATGATTAATCACCACATGAAATTATATATTTATATGTATAATACATATATAGAGTATGTTGAGAGCTACATGTGTAAGTGGAGCTAAAGCCAGGCTTGAACACTGGCAGGATTACAGTCAGTTCCCACTGAGACCAGCTGCTTCTCAAAGTGTTTGTCTGAAATCATCCAACAAAGTGCACAGACTGCTGTTCAGCAGGACGTCTGTGCTACGTGTTCGCTCAAGAAAGACATTCTGATGTGACTGTAAATGTCTTATTCTGGACCAGGATCAAGCTGTCAACTGTCGGCTCCACGGTTCAAGCTGTTTTCTGTTGATGACATCAGCTGATCGGCCATCGATCGACATGCAGCACAAACATCGGACTGAGTGCCCGGTGCACTGTCAACGCTCTGCATGAAAACATCTCATACCTCTAAAGGATTCTTTCCTTCTGGCAGTGAGAGTAATTAGCCAAATGTTTCTGACATGCCACGCCGCGAACTCCTCCATGCTCCTGGTTGATGTGCGTTGCAGCTGGTGTGGGAGCGTCCCCACACATTGAAAAGCTCTAATATACTGTGAGAGTTACCTGCCAGTGATCGGCCTGAACTCGGGCTTGAATGTTCATTAATGTTCAAGTCCTGCTCGGCAGCTTCGATGGAGAAACTCCGACTGCTGCAGGTGGAAATCTGTGGAGGAGTTTTCTTATCCACAACCGTACAGTATTTATTACTGACCTTATTCTCTTTCTCTCTCGAATCCTCCATTTTTGACCAGTTGTAAGTCCCAGTTAAGGATGATTCTACAAACAGATGAGTTTTGACATTTATTTCTTGATGTCTCTGTTTTCTGAGGGCTTTAATGAAGCATGTGGAAACATTATGAAGAGCTTCATCCTGAGCACAGTCCGGTGTGTGATCACAAAATCGTGCAGACCTGAACACCATCAGACGTCTCCAGTGTTGTTCTACAGATTCAGTGATTTGTTGATTTTGAACCGCACTGTTTTGTGAACCAGGAAAGCTCTGTCAGATACTTCATCAATAGTTGGTGGGAAACTGTGATGGGATCTGACAGTCTGTCTGTCAGTATGAAGGATCACCAACATTGTTTTTCAAGCATGAGCTGCCTCTCCAACTCCACCGCCATATCTCTGACCTCTGCGGCGGGTCTTTGATTGACCTCTGTCATCGCAGTTTTGAAGGTTGTGCTGCTGTAGCCGCAGCTGTCGTCACCGGCTGGATTTCCAGGATCGCAGACGCTCTCGCTGGATGTTTGTTGAAGACCTCTCAACCTTATATTTTCCTTTTCAGGTACCTACGCCGCTCTGTCATCCACCCAATTTCAAACAAACTGTGACAGATATGACAGCATCATCGGCAAACAGGATCATATTTGCTCATCGCTTCTGACGTGATCCAGCTCCAAATGGTTGAAAGTTTGAACTAAACTGGTTTAGGGGGAGGAGGAGGAGGGGGAGGGAGTCTCAGTGGAGAAATGAGGACAGTGGACGGGAACTTACTTCCTGTCAAAGCACGTTAAGAGCGAGGCGCCCGTACTGTACCGCAGTAACTCCCTCTAGAGAGTACAGTGCAGGGCGGAGATGGGTCCCGGTCCTCCGTGTTGGCGATATTATTACAGCCTGAGCCGTTACACCGAGAGACGCCAAACTAAATCAGGCTGACTCGCCAGCAGCTTCGAGGTCATCCAGAGTTTATGGCTATTAATAGCACTGGGAGTAGAAACACACACAGAATATATTTACAAGTACATTCATGTAACCCCCCGCAGGTCCCCCCCCCACACACTCACACACACACTCACACACACACACACACACACTACAGTGCAGGGACACACTCGTCATTGAGAGAATGAGGAGGAGGAGGAGGAGGAGGAGGAGGAGGAGGAAGGTCTGGTTGGCACAGTGACAGAGCGCCCATGTTGCCACGAGGCAGAGAGACAGCAAAGCGTCCGTTACAAATCAAAACATTTGCTTGATTCATTCAGGGTTGTTTTGCTTTCCTCCACCCCCCTCTCTCTCCCCCCTCTCCCCTCTCTCCCCCCATTGTGTTTGGATGCTCACACACTGACCTACATTGGCAGAAAGGCGATGAAATCGTGGCGTGTGAGGTTGGTGAATGTGTGTGAGGGTTTGGTTGCAAACATGCATTTAATGTCTGCATGTTTTAATACTTGATTCTAAGATTTGAAATATGCAGCATGTTGCAGTGTGTGTGTG
>JBBMOC010000475.1:25009-40790 GCA_037975185.1 Centropyge bicolor
GCTGTATTTGAGTTTCGGATATTTTTTCCTGTAAATACTGGATCAATAACTCGGCTTACTAAGCGGTTAATTTTACTAACAGACTGTCCAAAAGTCGGCGCTCCCGTTTTTTTCCTTTACAAGTAAGTATTGTTAATGAATTAGCATCGGGCTCCAGCTAGCTGCCGCCGGCTGTGTGGTGTCTCTGTCCGGGACGTCTGCGCTGTTTTCTCGGTGAGTTTGCTCTGGTGTTTGTGGAGCTGCTTGTTGGCTGGAGTTTGAATGTGCTGCCGTGTTGACTGAGTTTCTCTCGTGTGTCCAGGACGAGTTTCTCCGTGGGGAGACAGCGCTAACAGGAGCGTCTGGTAGCTTCAGTCATTAAACCTGCTGAAGTCAAAACGTAATTACAAGGATAATAGTTTATGGTGTTAATACTTTAGAACAGTGGTTCCCAACCTTTTCCAACTCAGGGCCCTCTTTTAATTCTCAAAAATTTTCGTGGCCCACCTTTGATTCCATAAATACAGAGGCAAAACTATGTGTTCCCAGAGCGCTTTTTTATTGAAGATGTAACATAAAGCACTGAACTGAATACAATGGAAACCAGATGGAAGCTCCACAGTCACAAACACATCATCTGTAACATGTTCCAACACCACACACACACAAAGCCGTCATTCAAGGAGCTGTGCATCAGCAAAACACAAATATCAGCAATGACAACTAAGGGGCTGTATGTAACAAGCTAACTAACAAATGATTAATAAATAACACTATCCTTCAACAACAGAGAAATGCATTCTCATAAATAATAATTTGACATCAAATATCAGATTCAAACAAAATCCCAGCAACAAAAGAAGCTCATTAAATCCAAAGGCTTACAAGTAAACACAAATCAGATATAAAGATGATGGAAATTCTGCTTTGGTCCAGCCCATAACAACAAAAGTTCCTATCTCTCATTTCTAAAAACAAAACAAACTAATAATAAAAAAAATATTTGTACATCTATAATATCATTTTAAATGTAACTGATTTTCAACATTAAGGACATTATTCTGTTTATTTTTATATAATTACACTCTTCCCACCCCATACAGAAGTCAAAATATTTTGGAAATGATTTGGTGGCCCACTTGCAATACCTTCGCGGCCCACCAGGGGGCCGCGGCCCACAGGTTGGGAATCACTGCTTTAGAATAAAAGGCGTCTGTGGGAGGTTGGAAAATAAAGATCCTCCACATTTGTTAACTAATGTCTATGGGTGACTTCATGGACACTACGTCCATGTTTTATACAGTCTATGACTGGTACCTAAGTAAAAGTATATGTACTTAAAGTAAATATACTCAAAGCAGAAAAATATCCCCTCCATCGAACTGTTATGGATTCTGTCTTTAGATTATTGTTCCTCGTGCACTGATGCTGTTTCTGACCTTGTGTCGTCTTTATGTTAGATTGGATTGTCCATGTGTGCAGAACATTAACCCCTTCTCTGCTGCGTCCCTGCAGTACACAGAGAAGGAGGGAGTGCGCCTGGGCCTGGTCGGCTGGGTGAAGAACACCTACAGCGGGACGGTGGTGGGACAGGTGCAGGGCCCTGCTGACATGGTGGAGGAGATGTGAGTAAAGGCGCATCAGACAAACAGGAAGTCACGCTGTCTCACTTCCTGCTGCTTCATTCGTTCATGGTTCACACTCATGTATATGAACCCAGTGACGACTGTTCAGAGCAGAACACGGAATAACACAGAGTCAGTCAGAGAGACAGGAGACGTGTGCAGCTGATCTGATCTGAGCTCTGCTTCTCCACTCACCAGCTCCACTGTTGTGCTTTTACTTTTCAGCCACTAGGTGGCGTCCTTTACCTTTGTTAGCTTGATGGTTTCCCTCGCGTTTAAGTTCAAGTGTGTGTGTGTGTGTGTGTGTGTTAACAAACTGACCTGATGAAAAGTCAGTTCTTGAACACGCCTCTGCAGACTGTCTCACCTCCTGTCTGTCCTCCTCTGTCTGTCCCTCCCTGAGCTGACGACCAACAATCAGCTCTGAAACTGAAGCTCAGTCTGTTTTGACGTCCTGTGTCCAGAGGGACTGATGTCACCAGGGTGTGGACGTCTCATTTAGATGACATCACTGTCTCCAGGGATCTGTTACACACACACACACACACACACATTACACTCATTTCCTGAAGTCTTACTCGAACCTTCACTCTAAGGTTTCATGATTTATGTTATGCAGACTTGTGTGTCCCCACAACATGAGTGATCCATGGACCACACACACACACACACACACACACAGTGGTGAGACAGAGATTTAATTCTTGGTGTTTGTTTTCTCCTCCCTGTGGCACCAGATGGGCGGAGTTTACTGAAGCAGAGCTGCTCATATCACAAAATAGAGAAAAATAGAATAAATAAATATTGAAAGTTAAAAAACTTCAAAAAGCCTCCGCTGCGACTGGACTGGTGTTTTAAGGTGGATCTCTGAGTCTCACAGTTCAGTTTGTTCAGTGTGAATTCAGATTTTTCGGTTCAGTGAAACAAACGACAGGAAGAGTCGAGAAGCTACAGTTCACAGATCAACTCTGGATCAAGGAGAGTCTGATGTTACAATGGAAGGAAATGAAAGCTGACTCCAGCTTTGTGTTACAGCTAAATGGCTCATAAGTCAATTTAAGCCTAATTTTGACTTTTATTCACACACACACACGCACACACACACACACTCTCTAATATTTCCGTCCATTCTATCGAGGATCTTTTCTGTGTTAACACGTTCACCCTCATGTCCTTCCTGCCAACTCCACTTTCACCACGACCTCACTTCCTGTCGGGCCTGGGAAACAGGAAGCAGCTGTTCCTCTGAACTGGGGGGGTGGGGGGGTAATAGATACAAGTAAGGAGGAAGGGAGGTAAGTACAGGAGGGAGAAAAAGAGATGGAAGGAAAGATGAAGCAGAAAGAGAGGGAGAAGAGAAGGAAGGAGGGAAAAGGAGAGAGACACAGAGCGAGAGAGAGACAGAGCGAGAGAGAGACAGAGAGAGAGAGACAAAGAGAGAGAGAGACAGAGGCTTAGAGAGAGCTGGTGTTGGTGGAGAGTTGGCGAGTGGGCGGTTTCCTCTTTTTCCTTTGAGAGAAAAAAATTCCCAGAGAGTCGAGCAGCTTGAAAACAAGAAAAAACTCAGTAGGAAGAGAAACTAAAAATTCTCTCCATGTTGGAATTTGTTGAAGTGAAAAACAACATGAAAGGATGACAGAGAAAAAACGGATGTAACAGGTGGATCAGACGAGCTGGATCAGATCGATTCAGGAACCTGATGGAATGAAAGTGTGAGCAGCTGATTTTCTCATTTATTCACAGATGAAATATTTTAGAAGCCAAATGTCGAGCGACATCGTTACAGCGCCACAAACCGTCTTTTACTGGACACATCAATCCTGACTGAGACGCTGAGTTCGGCCCTGAAGACGCCGGATTCACCGGCTGACAGATCAACGACCTGCGAGTCAGAAGATCAGTGTCTGCAGCTCCGTCCTCACTGACGGAGGCGACACAGCTGAAACAACAAGAGCCAAGGTGCAAAAAGCCAAAACTGTCATGGCGACCAGTGAGGGTCCTCACAAGGATAGAAGCACAGTGTGTGTGGATCACAGTGAGCTGTTTCAGAGAGAAATGGTAGAGACACACACACATACACGCACACACACACACACAGAGCAGATTACAAACCAACAAACATCCAGCTGCTGGAGACTTAACACTAAGCTGTGTGTGTGTGTGTGTGTGTGTGTGTGTGTGTGTGTGTGTGTGTGTGTGTTTACAGTAGAGTAGTAGGTCACAGAGCAGGTCGACTGTAGATGGAGAAGTTTTGGCCAAAAACAAAAAAGTAGGACAGCTCGTCTCTCTCTCTCTCTCTCTCTCTCTCTGCCCCCCCCTGACCCCGATCCTCTGAAATCTCCTCTAATCTTCGTCCACTCTCCATCGGAATCGTCACATCGTTACAGAAACAGTCTGTCTGCTTCCTTCAGGTTCTCATCGTTAAATTCAGCTGCAGGAATGTTTGTATTTTCCCATCATGCCCCTGTTTGTCCTGCTGCTCTGACCCCGGACCGGCTGGTGGTTATTTATTTATCTTTGTCTGCATTTTTGTCCCACGAGCAGCGACGGCGTCAGTCTGTGTGAGACGGGTTCACAAAGACAGATTTCAGAAAGACGTCCACCTTCAACTGAAGCTTCATCAAACTCTGTTACTCAGATTAAAGCAGCTACAAGTTTACAAGTTTATCATTAATAACACGGTTACTTTCACCATGATCAACATGAACTCCCCTGTCTGTGTCCCTGTCTGTGTCCCTGTCTGTGTCCCTGTCTCTGTCCCCCGTGTGTGTTCCCTGTCTATGTCCCCTGTGTGTGTCCCCTGTCTCTGTCCCCTGTGTGTGTCCCTGTCTCTGTCCCCTGTCTCTGTCCTCTGTCTGTGTCCCTGTCTCTGTCCCCCGTGTGTGTCCCCTGTCTCTGTCCCCCGTGTGTGTCCCCTGTCTCTGTCCCCCGTGTGTGTCCCCTGTCTCTGTCCCCTGTGTGTGTCCCCTGTCTCTGTCCCCTGTGTGTGTCCCCTGCCTGTGTCTCTGTCCTCTGCCTGTGTCCCCTGTCTGTGTCCCCTGTCTCTGTCCTCTGCCTGTGTCCCTGTCTGTGTCCCCTGTCTGTGTCCCCTGTCTCTGTCCCCTGTCTGTGTCCCCTGTCTCTGTCCTCTGCCTGTGTCCTCTGTCTGTGTCCCCTGTCTCTGTCCTCTGTCTGTGTCCCCTGCAGGAAGGTGTGGTTGAGTAAAGAGGGGAGCCCGAGCAGCCGGATCACCAGAGCCTCCTTCAGCAACCAGAGGAGCATCGACAAGCTGGAGCTCTCCGGCTTCAAGACTCGCTTCTGACCAACGAATCAAACGCACCCTGGCGAGCTTCTCTTCCTTCAGCAGAAACACTGAGACTGATTAGAGTTTAATTTTACATCCGGCTCCTGAGGTTCAGTCACTCTGAGTCAGAATGGTGGAAACTGAGTTCACCTGCTGTTCATGTGGTAATATTTCAATCATAATAAAAAAAAAAACCTTGATGATGTTTCTGTGCAGCAGAAAAACAACAAGCTGAAACTCAGTGTGAAGCTCAGGAAGCGAAGAGGAGCTGATCATTCATGGACAAGAGAGACAGCAGAGACAGGAGAGACACAGGAGACAGCAGAGACAGGAGAGACAGCAGAACCAGGAGACAGGAGAGACAGCAGAGACAGGAGAGACAGCAGAGGCACAGGAGACAGGAGAGACAGCAGAGACAGGAGAGACACAGGAGACAGCAGAGACAGGAGAGACAGTAGAGACAGCAGAGACAGGAGAGACAGCAGAGACAGACACAGGAGACAGCAGAGACAGTAGAGACAGCTGAGACACAGGAGACAGGAGAGACAGCTGAGACACAGGAGACAGGAGAGACACCAGACACAGGAGAGACAGCAGAGACAGTAGAGACAGCAGAGACAGGAGAGACAGCAGAGACACCAGAGACAGGAGAGACAGCAGAGACACAGGAGACAGCTGAGACAGGAGAGACACCAATGTCATCAGTGTTGTCCAAATAAAATCCAGAGAGAAGCACAGATGAAGGAGGATCGAAGCTGTTCTTGATCCTGATGGTGTGAACGTCTGTTTGCAGCTGGGACATTAGATGAAGTTACGATGTGATGAGTTGAACTGAAGCTTCCTGAGTCTGAATCGATGCCTGAATCTGGCGACATTGTGAGTCGGTCGTTCAGCAGGTTGCTGGTTTGAATCCCTGCTCCTGACACTGTGTCTCTGTGTGATGTAAACAAACACACCAAGCTGTCGTTACGTAACAGCAGGTCATGTGACCTGATTACCTGCTGTCTGATCCAATTAAAATGCAGCGAGAGAATCCCTGAGCGGCTGCCACGGCAACCAAAACCCTGACACAGCAGGAACAGAGCTCCTGTTCACCGTGTGTGTGTGTGTGTATGTGTGTGTGTGTGTGAGAAATGTGCTTAAAATGATCTAAAAGTTTGTTTCTTGTCATAAAACATGTGAGAGCTCAGAGTCAGTTACACTGAGACAATACTGACACACACACACACACACTGCTGAAGTACAAGATGGACAGACTGTTGACCCTTCATGAAATCACCCCATGACGGGGGGGGGGGGGGGGGGGGTGGAAGCAGATAACAGCTGCAGGTGGTGTTTCCACAGAAAATACCAATAAACAGCATCTGTCTTTGTCTCTAAAAGTGCGTGTGGACGTCGGCTGTATATATTTGTTCGGCCTATTTATATCAGCGGCTGCAGAAACAGAAACAGCTCTGTGTGATTCAACAAACCTCCTCCGAGAGTTCTCTGCAGTGTTCAGCTCTGATGCTGAGCTTGTTCTGATTGTGGCGTGTCTTCGTCCGGCTCCATTTCTGCCTCCTCATCAACGTTCTCCCGCCTCACCTGAGGGGGCCACATGCACCAGGTGAGCTGCACTGACTCTGGACTTTTATCAAGAGGTGTCATCACAGACCTGACATCTGAAACTGTCTTTTCCCAGCATGCCTTTTGTCCATAAACCCATAATCCTCCACCTGCAACACTGTCTGTTCACTGCAGAACCTGCTGCAAATATTACTGCAAATACTAATACAGCCGCCCCCACGAGGGGGGGGGGGGGGGACCACCCACACACTTCAGCCACTGTGGAGAAGCAGGAAAAAAAAACCCGGCCTCGACCTCCTCTTCCTCCGCCTCCTCTTCCTCCGCCTCTTCCTCTCCCGGCAACCAGCCTGGCATCCCATAGTGGTCACCATGGAAATACCACTCTGCCCTGAAGCGTTTGTGAGAGAGATAGTGAAAGAAAAGTTGTGCTTTGTCATTTCTCCACTCTTCCTCTTCTCTCTTTCTCCATCCGTCTATTTTCTCTCTGAATATCTGCCCGACACTTCAGCTGCCCACACACTGAGTCTGATTCACCATGTCACACACACACACACACACACACACACACACACACACACACACACCTGAGTGGGTGCTGACAACCAGCTGTTACCAGGCAACATGTTGAAGTTGAGTCCAACAGTGAAAGAAACTCTGACATTTAGCACAAGCAGCATCTTTTGTTCTGCTCCATCTTGTTCTGTTCAGATTTTCTGTCTCATCAGTGAAATGAATCGTGCGGTGACAGATAATTCCCTCCAACAGGAAACAGGAGGACTGAAGGTCACCTTTATTTGAACACTTGGTGCTGGTGTGTGTTGGAGGCTGCCAGTGTTGCTGGGCTCCTCACAGACTGTGAAAGAGTCGTCTCTCAAACACCTCGACACAACGTAAACAAGGTGGTTTCAGACCCAGAGCTGCTGTCAGTCAGCTGCATGATGGGAACTCCCTGTGTGACCTCTGACCTTCTCCTCACCCTCAAAACAAACATGGCTGCAGTCTGCTGGACATTTCTACACAGTGTCTGGTGTCTGAGTGATAATCCCCTGCACACACACACACACAGGCGCACACACACACACACACACACACACACACAGGCACACACACACACAGACACACACACACACACACACACAGACACACACACACACATACAGGCACAGGCACACACACACACACGCACACACACAGACACACACACACACACACACTTGGATGTCCTTCAGACCTTGAATGCATCGTTCTCAGTGTGTGTTTGTGAGAGAAAGTCCTGACCGTCGTCACATGACAACATGATGTCCCCGGTGTCTCTGGGACAAACTTAGGAGGTGAGCGTCACTCTCAGAGCTCGAAGTTTCATCTGATGGTTGTTTCAGACACATTTTACTTTCAGTTATACGTCAGAATGAATCAGACTTTTACAGCCTCCGTCTCTTCAGCTGCTAAAGTCTCGTCCATGTTCAGCGTCTGAAGCTTCGTCCACACACTCAGGGTCAGAGCACCACCTCCTCACTGGTTGAGGACAGAGGTCAGAGGTCACGGCTGCGTCATCAAACGCACCCTCCACAGACGCCATGGCCGGGTGTGGACGAGGCCTGTCCGACCTGGATGCGCAGGCGGGGGCTGCTGGGACGGAGCTGTCAGGGGGAGCAGTGGAAATGGTCCTGATTGGTCCGGAGCCAACATGTGGTCGTCTCCTGGCTGAGTCAGGGCGAGAGTTCACCATCTCTTCATGTGACACGGTGACTTTTCGGAAAGACAACGAACACGTGTGAGAAACACACAGACTCCAGCTTCCTGTTTCCCTTCTGCCTCCAGACGAACGGACACAGTGAGAGTCAGAGGAAGACGAGGACACAGTCTCAGCTGCAGGACTCAGCAGGACCAGGAGGCTCAGCACTACCTGTCCTCTCACTGAGGCCTGATGGGAACGTTTCTGAGGCCACAGCTGTGATGTGAGAGCAGTCAGATCAGGTTCAGGTGTGGATCACATCAGATCCTGGTCTCGATTCGTGTCATCGTTCTGTCTCCAACTTTTCAGGCTCAGGGCTGTTTGGCATCATTCAGCCTCTGCAGACTCTCAGCCTCCCCCCCTCCCTGCTGCCTGAATCTCCTCCTCTCACTCAGATTAAAGGAATCAGGAGCGCTTCATTCTCATCCCTCTGCAGCCTTGAGGGGTGGAGACGCCCTGGTGCTACAGACCCTGAAAACTGCCCCGTCACTTTTACTGTCTTTCATTCAGCATCACAGCAGGTACACACAGCTAATGTCAACAGGCCACTGGCTTTCTGACCCCCCGGGCTCCCGTAGACCCTCAAGAGAGTGGACAGCGCACACACACACACACATACACACACACACACACACACACATACACACGTCACAGGTTAATTTATGTCATAATTTCAAAAAAACAAAAATTTTTTTTTAAGATAAGAAGAAAAGTGAGAGGAGCTCAAACTGCTCTGGGATCAGTTCGACACTTTCAAACAAAGCAGCAGAAATTTTTATGAACTTTTGTCATTGTTGAACGTTTAACCTCATAATTTGATATTGACAGCATCAGAGCCCTGATAAGAGCAGGGGTCAGAGGTCAGTGCAGCCTGACCTGTCCATCAATCACTGATCATTGATCCTCACCTGATCTCTGATAAACTTCTTGTTTCGTTGTGATAAAGTCGTTTATCTATTATCTATAACCTTCCGTACTGTCGTTATATTACATTAGACAGACGGTGTCCTTGCGTTGAGCGGTCTGTGCTGTAGCGCCGCCCCGCCGGAGCGGCGCGGTGTATGGACTGAGCGCACTGGGCGCTGCAGTCCGGGCGGTGCTGAGCGGAGGGCGGGGCCGCGGGAGGGGGAGGGGCGCTGGGTTTCTGGACTCTCTGCTCTGCCTTGTTTTCGCTCCGAGCTCGCAGCGTCTCCTCCGTCCTTCTCCGAGCGGGACTCCGCTGCGCTTCTGTCGGCCTCAGGTGAGTCAGAGCCGA
This sequence comes from Centropyge bicolor, assembly GCA_037975185.1. Classification (NCBI taxonomy): domain Eukaryota; kingdom Metazoa; phylum Chordata; class Actinopteri; family Pomacanthidae; genus Centropyge; species Centropyge bicolor. The sequence continues at coordinate 34,453 of JBBMOC010000475.1, forward strand.
GCCAAGCCGAGCCGGGCCGGTCTGGTCCCCGGTGTTTATCTGTTTTTTTTTCTGCGCGGGTTTGTCTCATCGTGTCCTGGAGCATCCACATCCAGCGGGGCCGCGTCCCTCTGCTTTCCCGGGTCAGAGCCGCCTGTCCCGGGTTAAAGCGTTCAAACCTCCGGGGCGACAGAGAACCGACAGCAGAGGCTCGCCGGCGGGAGAGACGCCGAACAGAGAGCTCCTCTCCCGGCTGAGACTCTCTGCCCCCCCGTCTCCATCGTTCTGTTGAACTTGTGTGTGTGTGTGTGTGTTGTTGTTTTTAACTCCTCTCAGTAGATGGAGGGCAGCTCCCAGGTGGAGATGAAGATGAAGGTGCTGGTTGTGGGTCGGTGCTGTCGGTCGGTCGGTGCAGGCGTGGCTCCTCTGCTGACCTCACTCACTCCAGAACAGAAACAGCAGAACCTCAGTGCTGCAGTGACCTTCTTCTGTGTTCTGTCCCTGAGACACTGGAACCTTCCTGTTGAACTTGGTCTCTCTTGGTCTTCTCTGGTCCCTGCTGGTGACGGGCTTGGTCCTGGACTTGGTCCTGGTCTGTCCCTGCTGGTTCTGACTCACAGCGTCATTCTGGTTCTGGTTGGGCCTGTTTATGGCCTCCTCCTCTCTCTCTCCTCCTGCTCCTCTCCTCTCTCTCCTCTCTCTCCTCTCTCTCCTCTCTCTCTCCTCCTGCTCCTCTCCTCCCTCTCCTCCTGCTGCTCCTGCTCCTGCAGTGTTTATGACTCCTCAGTTTGAGGTCACTGTTGGTTGCTGCTGCTTTGAGGCGTTTTTGTTGCGCAGACCCTGTTTCCAGTCCTGTACAGTCATTATGTAATCAGATCCAGGCCGGACTGCTGCTCCCTCTCCTCCTCCCTCCTCCTCTCCTTTCCTCCCCTCCTTGTTCCTTCCTCTTTCCTTTCTCTCGTCGTCTCTGTGTTGTCCTCCCTCCTCCTCCTTCAGCCTCCCCCTGCTCCTTCCTTTCCTCCTCCTCCACATTCCTCTCTCCTTTCTCCTCCACTTGTCTCCTCTTTATCCTGTTTCTCACCTCAGCTTTTCTCTTATCATTGACTCTCCCCTCTCTGTTTTCCTCCTCCTCCTCCTCCTCCTCCTCTCTGTGTTTCTTTGATGCACCCACTGGGAAACATTTGGCCACTTGTTGACGGAGCCTTTAAAATCTCACAGTTGGGTGTCGACTTGTTCTCCTGCTGCTTTAACACGGCGCTGTCGTAAAACTGAAATTAGACAGTAAATTTAATCCTTTAGATGTTTTTAAGATCGATGATAAAATGCTGACCTGCCTTAATGTTAACAGTGACTGTACAGCATTTTAATGCCCCGCCCCCACAGGGAGGTCAGAGGTCAGGATTCAGAGCTGGAGGACACCGCTGGAGCTGAAGGTTATAAAATCTTACTTTTAACTCCGAGTTGTCTTATTCACAGTTGAGAGAGCGAATCTGAAACGGTTACTCAGGAATCTCAGTTTGAAGTTTGTTCTGCAGTTTGAAAATGAAGCTGCACAGTTCTGCATTAATGGATCACAGATTTGATCAGTTTTTGATGTGTAATAATATTTTTATCCAAACAGTTAACAGACACAGAAGAAACACATTTTACATCAATATTTAGAGTGATGATTGTCCCTGCTGTGTTCCCGTCACATGACCTGCTGTGTTCCCGTCACATGACCTCCGCTGAGGATGGAGGTTTTTGTGTTGATGGATACGAGTGTTGAAAACTTCCTATGTTGTCAAACTCATGATGGACGAAGCAGAGATGTCGAATTTTAATTCCACACATTCTTCCTTGTCAAAGTCTTGTGCCAACATTACCCAGAATGCAGCTGGGTCACCAGTCAAACTGACCCAACGTCAGTTTGATCCTGAGCGTTTCACATCATAACAGCAGATTAACTTTGGTGATTTCGTGTTGTTGAACAAACCAAACTGCTTCACATTTTGCTGCCTGCAAGAGTTTGTTTTATTATAACAACAGGAAGCGTCTTTAGATCCAGTAACAGTTGAGTTTCTTCGCTGACGTCGTCTGAACACAGACCTGCCGCCGGCGTTTACAGCCTCTTTAAATGACATGCAGCAGAGCCAGAAGCAGAAAATGATGCAGTGGGTTTATGGGAAATGTGGTTTTAATTTAAAGAAACACTGAACGCAGCATCTTAAAAAAACTTTTTCCACTGATTGTAGCTGTTGCTCTGGTTGAAGCTGCTAACTTTGGACTTCAAGGAACCATTTTCCTTTATATATCAAATCATATCCAGTCAGTCAGAGTGTCTGTTTCTGTCAGCTGGTTTGATGAAGAAGAGGATGATGATGATGATGATGATGATGATGATGATGAAGGTGGTTGGTTGGCGTCAGTCTGTTTCTGTCAGCTGGTTTGATGAAGAAGAGGATGATGATGATGATGATGATGATGATGATGAAGAAGAGGATGATGATGATGATGATGATGATGAAGGTGGTTGGTTGGTGTCAGTCTGTTTCTGTCAGCTGGTTTGATGAAGATGATGATGATGATGATGATGATGAAGAAGAAGAAGAAGATGATGATGATGATGAAGGTGGTTGGCTGGTGTCAGTCTGTTTCTGTCAGCTGGTTTGATGAAGATGATGAAGATGAAGATGATGATGATGATGATGAAGAAGAAGAAGAAGAAGATGATGATGATGATGAAGAAGATGATGATGATGATGAAGAAGAAGAAGAAGAAGAAGATGATGATGATGAAGGTGGTTGGCTGGTTGGTGCTGGTGGTGTAGATGTTTTGATCTGTGAGGACGTTCGAAGCGAGCTGATGCTGCTGCAGGAAACACGAACGCTGCCTCTGGCTGCGTTTGGCTCCAGGTCAGACTTTGTTCTTTCCTCCTCTGGGAGGATGAGGATGCAGGTTTGGCTCGGCCCGGCTTGGCTCGGCTCGGCCTGGCTCGGCCCGGCTCGGCCTGGCTCGGCCTGGCTCGGCCTGGCTCGGCCCGGCCTCGATGCAGAGAGAGATGTGAGCTGTAAATCCTGGTCTCTGCTGCAGCTCAGTGTGAAGGAGCACAGACGAGTCCAGAGCACACTGAAGTCCTCGACATGCTCGTGCAGATAAACACAGAGAGGTCACTGTTGTGTTCACGTGATAATATGGGCCTGTTGAAGTTAAAGCTTTTGCTTCATCAGTTTGAGTAACGCTGACGCTGACATGTGTCATTAACACGGAGTGTTGAGGATTCGAATGAACATTTCAGAACTTTGACTTCAGACGCCTCTGATTGGTCAGACGAAGGTTTCATATCAGGACCAGTATTGAAGCCCCTCGTGCTCCTGTAGTGATGGCTGCCTCTCTCTCTCTGGACGTCTCTCTGCAGCTCAGGAGAAGCATCACAGCTGGACTCAGTCCTGTTTGGCTCCACTTCGTATTGAATCTGCCTCAACGTTCACGTCCTGCATCTTAAGTCCGTCTTTTGTTTTCCTTCTCTTCGTCCTCGCAGCCTGTTTGTCTCAGTGTTCCTCTCTCTCTCTCTCTCTCTCTCTCTCTCTCTCTCTCTCTCCTGCAAACAGACCTGAGAACCAGTCGCTCTATTAATTAGAGCAGAGCGCTGTTGACAGAGCGTGTGTCTCAGACGTCTGTTTGCTGAGAGGAGGACGGGGACGGACGCCGGTCCCGCCTCGTCGTCAGGACGAGGGGGGGGGCTGCCGTCATGTGATCAGAAACACCATAAAGAAGCTTTTAAGATGCCTTAGATTCACCTGCGAGTCGACGAACGACAGAAGTGCAGCTTTTTATATCAACTGTCTCATGGTGACTTTATAGAGAAGCTACAAACGACTGCAATGATTGTGAATTCTTTTTGTTTGAAAGTTTCCAGATTGAATCTCAGAGACGGAGAGAAGGACAGATTTGTGTTTGTGAATAAGTCTGATCTATCATGGCGGATTGTCCCTTTAAGAGCGAGAGCCGTGTGGTTGTATTTTCAGAAATGAGGCCAGTCGTCCTCCTTCTGTCCTCTCATACCTTCATCTCTCTTCACCTTCATCCCTCCTTCCTTCCTTCCTTCCTTCCTTCCTTCCTTAGTCACCTCTGCTGCCTCTCCTCCCTTCACACCCCTCCTTTCTTCACCTCCTCTCTATCTGCTTTAACTTCCGTAACCGACATTTTAAACAAGTTTCTCCGACTGAAAAGAATCAAAACATGGTTTCAGAGTAAGATCAAACTAGGAAAAGTAGAAATAATAATGTAGCTGAAAATGTTTCAGGGATTTTCCTGTGAAGCTCGGCTCATTCCTCCGCCTTCGTCTTCATCCCTCCTTCATGACTCTGGAGCTGAACCTTTAAGCTGAAGGAGTTTGGACAGAGGAGGAGGAGAAACTTCATCCTGAGGCCCAGAGGATGAGGAGGGAGGGAGGGAGAGGGTGATGGATGAAGGGAGGGGAGGAAGGAGAGGAAAGCCAGGAGGGAGGTGATCCAGAGGGAGGAGGAAATATGGGGGGGGAAGGGTGGAGGTGACGGNGTGATGGATGAAGGGAGGGGAGGGAGGTGATCCAGAGGGAGGAGGAAATATGGGGGGGGAAGGGTGGAGGTGACGGAGGGAAAACAGGAGGAGGTGGGGGGAGAGATACCAGGAGGGAGGAGGCTGAAGGAGAAAACTGTAGTGAAGAAGAGAAGAGGGTGATGGGAGGTTTATTTGGGAGGAGGTGCGACCCATGCAGAAGGAGTAGAGGAGGTCCAGGAGATGAAGGTGAAGAGATAAAGAGGGAGAGGAGGACGGGAGTTCAACATACCAGCTGAAAACATTTCCCTGGAAGAGGAGAGAGCGAGGAATGATCTGGAAAGTGTCCAGCAGATAGGAAGTGGAGCAGTGCGACAGAGAGGAGGGCAACAAGGAGCGGGGGGGCGGGGGGGGGGGGGGCGTGAGATGTGTCCCAGCGGCAAAGCTTCAGCTAAATATAGAGAAGTCTGATGGAGACGACCACCTTCAACTAAACACTGCAGCTTTTCTCAGATCAGGCGCAGGTGAGTTTGTTCAGGAGCAAAAAGACTCGAGAGTTCTGCAGCTTTTCACACGTTTCCGTCTCCGTCATCTTTGATCATCATGTTGTAATTGGGTGTCGCTGCTCCATTGACTGGATCATCTCCAAAACTCAGGTCATGTGGTGATGTTGCTGCTTTGTGATTGGCTGCTGTATCTCTGCTGTTGTTGCTCCAGTATCGAGGGCTGTGATTGGCCGTTTGTGAGCCATGTGTTTGTGATGTGCTTTGACAAGGTTTAAATTTAACACATAGAAGCAGAACTATGGAACATTTGTGATTGTGCTTCAGTTCAAACATGGCAGACCCCACTGATGTCTGTGTGTGTGTGTCTCTGTGTGTGTGTGTGTGTGTGTCTGTGTCTGTGTCTGTGTCTGTGTCTGTGTGTGTGTGTGTGTGTGTGTGTGTTTACATAGCTGGGTTAGGTCGGGGTGAACAGGTTTCGCCTCAGCAGGGGTCAGACTGTGCTGAGAGCTGCTCGATGCAGTGAATCCCACCGAGGCTCGTTCCCCTACATGTTGAGGAATGAACCGAACTTTGTGCTGTGTTTTGTCTTGTGTGTTTCATGAGATCATAAATGCAGTTTTTAAAAGGCCAAGCTGATCATAAAAACGGCTTAACTCATAAATGTTCATGTTAATTTCCATCGGCGTCAGAAGCCGACCCCGAGCTGCAGATCCCTCCACTTCTCATGAATTAAAGATGTGAACAGAGTGTTTATGAAGACTCGGCGCTAATTTGCAGCAGGAAGCGTTTTGCGTGAGCGTGTTTTCCAAAAGGCGTTCTGCTCACATTTGTGGGTGTACTCCCTGATGGAGGCCGACGGCTGCCGGGGCCGAGGCCGAGGCCACGGAGGGATCCGAACACAGGAAGCCGGGCTGAGACAAAGACGTGAAAGAAAATGTCAATGGAATATTTTCATTTTGAAGCCAAAAATACTAAACTTTCCCTTTTGGATTTGGTTTATTGACAAAACGAGCTGTTTTCAGTTTTTCTGAATTATTTCAGTCGACAGATTAGTTGATAATAATCTTGAGTTGCAGGCGTCATATAGACTGAAAACAGCAAGTCGTCACAGTGAAGAGCAGCTGATAGTTCATCAAAACAATCAGTTCATCCAAAAGTTTGCAGTAATTTTTCAGCCGACCGTCCGGTTCATTAACTGGAGTGTGTTTTTGTGTGTGATGGTCCATGACAGTAAAGTGACATATTGTCCACATGTATTTACTTTGAATTGTCAGATGAAACACACACACACACACACACACACACACACACACACACACACACACACACACACA
>JBBMOC010000476.1:0-30375 GCA_037975185.1 Centropyge bicolor
TTTTTGGAAAGGCGGCCAGTGTGATCAGTGTGGTTACATTTATGGGATTAGCTCATTATTGTCTCAGACAACAGATCCAGAGTTATCAGCTTGCACTCTTAATTCGACTGAAGCTCCTCCAAATGTCCGGATCTGTAAACATTTAGCACAGGCTTTGTCCCCACTGGTGATAATAAACCCAAACTGAGTGATTTACATTGTGTTAGAGAGCAAAACACTGTCTCTGATAAACGCTGCTTCCATTTTCAATTTAACCTTGGTGTCAGCAGAAACGTCCGGTTGTTGCAGTCGGGACAGAAGTTAATAGTTTTTTGTGCTCATAATCATTCTCCGTGTATTACCCTACATATGCTGTCGTTAAATTCATTTCATCCTCTGCAGTTCACTTTATGATCAGAGGTGACAGAGTGGTGAGCAGATGGAAGTTCATCCAAGAAGCTTTGGCTCATTGAGCTGCAGTGTGACTGCCCAGAGTCGGTCAGGCCGGCCTGGCTGACTCGCCCCATCCATCCTCCTCCTCCCCCTCCATCTCCCCGCTGCCCCGCTCTCTCCTCCATCACTCCTGGCTGATCCTGTCAGAGGCGCCCTTGAGAACAAAGGTTAGCAAACCTCAGCACCACACAGCTGTGTGTGTCTGCACTCAGTCTGGTTGTCCACACACTCTCTATTGTTTTATGTCATCAACATCATTGTTGCTAAGCACCAGCGGCTGTTTCTGCTCCACGTTTCCATGAGATCACAGTCAGTCAAACAGTGCGGTTCAAACATGTGTTTTTGTCTGACACGGTGACTCTCTGTGTTAATGCTAACCACCCCGGTCTTTGTTTTCACTCAGAAACCGTCCTGCTGAAGAGACACTGGGGACAAATACACAAAACAACCCAGATTCTGAAAAAATTGTAAAACAGAATGCAATGACTCACAAATCCTTTTCAACCAACATTCAACTGAAAGCAGTACAAAGACAAGATAACTAATGTTCAAACTGATAAACAGGTGATGATATCAGACGCTTCCAAAGCTGTTCAAACATCATTACGCACTGATAACATGCTAATGCTAACAGGTGCAGGGATCACCAAGTTGTTAAGATTCAACCTCAGGGGACCATAAATATCCGACACTTCACCGCCAACTTGACTAGCTGAAACTTAAACATTAACAATTACATAAAACAGACAAAAGCAGAAAATGATCAGATTGGAGAAGCTGGAGCCAAAGAATTTTGGAGAATTTACCAATTTATTTTCTATCAATTGACTAATCAATTAGTCATTGCATCATTCATTATTATTTTAATCCACAAGTTAAGACACAAGGTACATCTGTTACCCTCTGACACACACACACACACACACACACACACATCAGCTGTCTGGCCTGTTAGCCACACACGACAGAGGAAGAAGAAGTGAGACTGCTTCTCTTTCAGCTTCCTGTCTCTGTCTGTCTTCCCCCTCCTCCCTCCATCCTCTGCAGCTGTACATCCAGCTCCATTAGCTGCCTGGATGCTTCCCCCTCAGCAGATAAATCATTCATCCTCGGGCGGGCGGGCGGGCGCTCTGCAGCTCCGCACGCTGCTGCAGACTGTTTGCGTGGGAACGGTGCGTTATGAGCTACGTCCACATGACCTTGTTTTGACACTGCGGTGAAAGGCTGGTTGTTTGGACTCATCACTCCACCTTCCACTTTTTGCATGAATTGTTTTCCAGACAATGACCACAGAGACTCACGCACGCCTCCGAACAGGATGCTGAGCCGCTGTGTCATCAATTAATGATCGGCGCTCTCCTACCTGAGCGTCTGGAGCTGTTATCAGGGACACTGTGTTCGGGGGGGGGGGGGGCAGAACACAGCGCTTTTCACAGCTCGAGAAAATCTAATTGTTTACAACACAACAGTGACAGTGTCAGCTGTTTATTGGAGAGTGGAGGTGATAATTCCTCTCTGCTGACAGCACCATGACATAAGAGTCACAGAAATGTGCTTCAGAGGATGTTTAACCGTTATTTAACCAGAGAGGACTGTATGTTCTCTGTTCACTACTTTTTAAAACCCTGTTTCAGTTAAACACACAGAGCATGTGACTTTAGAAAGGTGTTAGGGAGGGAATTAAAAACTGCCAACTATTTTAAGTAAGGAAGCAACACTTGAGGCTGACGTGGTGACGATATGATCAAAAATATCAAATCTCCTCAATACTGGACCTTGGAATCCACTTGGGATCCTTTTAAAGTAGTTGAGCACAAGACCTGTGACGTGGCCTCCTCTGCCACCGCTGTAACTGCACAAGTATAAGATTAACATTTTTATAAATGTATGAATTTTTTTTGCTGGTCAAAAGAAGCAGTTAAGACTGATTTTCCATGGCCACAGAAAAACACTGATATTGGACAATCCTGCAAAACCACAAGTTACGTTCAATGATGTCAGTGTTTATATCTGTGCATGGAATTAATCACTTTTAATCACTATATTAATTAATGTCTGTAACATAACGTAACCCAGCGCTTGCTAACTTGCACTGAACATTGGTGTTGGACGCACATCGAGAGGTGTCTAACTGCGAAACTGGCCTGGATTTTCTCATTATGTCTCTGACGTTTAACATTTGTTTTCTGGTGCAAGAAGACACAGATGACCAAAGTGAACAGAACATAAGGTCACTGTTATCAAGCACAGCTCAAAAAATCCTTCCAGTAAAAAAAGAGAAAAACGTTTCTGAATCTGCACCAGTTTGTCTCTGCGAGAGAAAAAAAAAAACTCATGGTGTTTGAGCTGCAAATGCTATTTTTGAATCTGATTATCACCTGGATTTGATTTCACTTCACCTGTTACTAAGAATGAATACAAACAGATAAAATGAGATTCTGACTTAAATAACGATCTGTATTCACACAGCAGGATGAATACAGTCATACAGACAGCAGTTTCTATGAAAGCGACCTTGTCCCTGAGTTTTACTCTTAACTGGAAATCATTACCGCTGACTATTCAAAAGCGCCTCTGATAAAAGCAGGCTCCTGGCTCTGAGTCGGAAACGTTCAGACCCTGAAGCCTGGCAGTGAAGCTCCCCGCTGCTGGATCCTGTTGATCCTGTCAGCCTGTGGGAGATCCACTGTGGGGCTCAGAGGTAGAGATGACACCTGACATGTGGGAGAGAAAAGGCCTGAGGGCCAGATCGTGTCAGCTTGGCAGTTCTGACGGGTCCATTAGAGGAGCTGAGCGGCTGCATTGTAATCCTGCTTCTGCCACTGGAGCTGGTTCACTGTCTGCTGTGACAACTCATTTCAATAACAGTGATGGACGTGTTACTTAAAACCGACATGAATCAATATTTCTAAAATTATATTTCATAGCGTAATGCAAATGATGCCTTGCTGCCTTTTAACCCTGTTTAGCCCTGTTTCTCGCTCAGCTCTCAGACCTTCAGGTGATGGAGGCGTGGTCTTCAGGTGCTGGAGGTGTGATCTTTAGTTGTTGGGGGCGTGGTTTTCAGGTGATGGAGGCGTGACCTTCGGGTGATGGAGGCGTGGTCTTCATGTGTTGAGGTGTGATCTTTAGTTGTTGGGGGCGTGGTCTTCATGTGATGAAGGTGTGGCCTTCAGGTGATGGAGGTGTGCTCTTTAGTTGTTGGGGGCGTGGTCTTCAGGTACTGGAGGTGTGGACCTCAGGCGTTGGGGGCGTGGTCTTCAGGTACTGGAGGTGTGGACTTCAGGTGATGCAGTGATGCAATATTTCTAAAATTATATTTCATGGTGTAATGCAAATGATGCCTTGCTACCTTTTAGCCCTGTTTAGCCCTGTTTCTAGCTCAGCTCTCAGAACTGGCTCTGGGCTTCAAAAAGCTGCAGATAAACAATATTAAACATCAGCCTTTTTTGGTAAATAGCTCAATTTTAGCATCGATTTGACTGTAAACAACTAACATGAAACCAACCAATCATCTGTTGACAGAGGAGCTCCACAAAATGGAGTCAGAACCAAAATAACACCACGAGACGAGATGAAACCCCGCTCCTGCGCTGTGGGGAGCAACGTGCTGCCCCCACACACATGCATTTCAAACCGCCCTCATCTTACCCCCCACATTTAAAACCATTTTTTCCTCCCTCAGTGTGAACTGATTCACAGAGCTCTCAAGGCTTGTTTTGTGCTTGTGCTGTTTCGCTCTGCGCAGGAATGAGAGTTTATTAAACTGCCACCCTGCAGAGTTCAGAAGACGAGGACTTGGTGCTTGGTCCTCTGATGCTCAAACTCCTGAAACAATCCTGCATGTGAGAGGAGGAAGGGGAGGATGAGGAGCTGATGAGAAGGAGAGGAGGATTCAGAGGAGGAGGAGGAGGAAGGAGTGCTGAGGGGAAGAGCTGAACATCTGAAAGCCAAAAACACTCAAGCGGCTACATGTACTGCAGGGTATTATCAGGTCAGTAACTTTAGAAAATAAAACTGAGCTCCAGTGTGTTTGCATCTGGTCACAAGCTGTAACATGTATGAGTTCAGAGAATTCAATAAATAGTGATTATTTCTCTGTTCAATTTGTATTACATTTTAGAAGCCAGGAGCAATAAAGAAGAGAAACTATGAAGAGAAAAATTCAGAAAAAATTGACAATTTCGTGCAGCAGAAGTGAACAGAAGTGTGTTACTTCTTTATTTAGACCCTCAGGTTTGGATGATCAGTAGCTGCCATTTCATGCCTGTGATGCTACTTCTCAAAATTCAGACACTTGGCATTAACAATGATGCAAAGACGAGGTTGCTGTCATCATCGTTGTAGCCACAAAATTAGTTTTCAGAGTGTGTTAGCATGCTAACATTTGTTGACCATTGCTACACACAAAGTCTGGCTGAGGCTGAGATGGAAATGTCATTAGTTTTGCAGTATTTGCTTGTAATTGAAAAGCTGAACAAATTAAAAATTTGACCTGATTGTGACATGAGATGCAAAGTTAATTTATGGCAGGAATGATTACAGATGTTAACCTCATGGTGGTCCAAGGTCCAACTGTCATGGTTTTGGCCTCTTGTGTTTTTACTACTTTCTTTTTAGTGTATTTTAAGTTTTATACTCCAGTGTTTTTGGCTTCGTGTTTAGTCTATTGTTCAGACATTGCTTCAGGTGCTGGAGGTGTGGACTTCAGGTGATGGAGGTGTGACCTTCATGTGTTGGAGGTGTGGTCTTCAGGTGATGGAGGTGTGATCTTCATGTGCTGGAGGTGTGGTCTTCAGGTGTTGGAGGTGTGGACTTCGGGTGCTGTAGGTGTGGCCTTCAGGTGATGGAGGCATGGTCTTCATGTGCTGGAGGTGTGGACTTCAGGCATTGGAGGTGTGGTCTTCAGGTACTGGAGGTGTGGACTTCAGGTGCTGGAAGTGTGGTATTCAGGTGATGGAGGTGTGGCCTTCAGGTGATGGAGGCGTGACCTTCAGGTGATGGAGGTGTGCTCTTTAGTTGTTGGGGGCATGGTCTTCAGGTACTGGAGGTGTGGACTTCAGGTGCTGGATGTGTGGCCTTCAGGTGCTGGATGTGTGGCCTTCAGGTGGTGGAGGTGTGGCCTTCAGGTGCTGGAGGCGTGATCTTCACATGATGGGGGTGTGGACTTCAAGCGTTGGAGGTGTGGCCTTCAGGTGCTGGAGGTGTGGTCTTCAGGAGCTGAGGGCGTGGCCTCCATGTGATGGGGGTGTGGTCTCAGGTGCTGATGCTCTCTGTTCGCTCAGCTGTCTACAATCTCACCTAACGACTGGCAGCATAAATACCCCTGTCCTTCACCTGCGAGCTGCCAGATCTTCCCTTTGCTCCCTGTCTCTGCTCCTGTTCTCCAGCGTTTCTTTGTCTTCCAGTGTTTCCTGTGTCTCCAGTGTTTTGTCCTCATCTTCCCCTGTGTGTCTCCTACCAATCCACTGTTATCAATACTTGATGATTTTAGTTGTGCAGCTTTGAGGCCTCTACAGCCTGTTTCCCCCAGTTTTCCACGGCCTGTTTGTTACTGTGATCACATTAAGGAAGTAAAGACATCATGCAGCCTTCAGTGTTTCATAAATTGATAAAGTCTTTGTTCCTCCTGTAAGTTTCTCTCTCTGGATGAGGGTGTACACTAAACCCCTTAAAACGTCAGAATGTAAATGAGGCCTGGTTCTGTTCTGATTGGAGCACCGGCGTCTTGATTTGAGTAATCACAGGTTGTGTTTGTTCGTCTCGTTCAGCAATGCCACTCATCCTAATGAGCGCACTAGACTCCCAGCTGCCTCTGTTTGGGTTCACGCTATTTACTAAGCAATTAGTCATGAAGCTCGAGCTTTGAGTGCAATATGATTGTACAAAGTGATAGAGCAACTCCCTCCTCACTAACAAAGTGCACACACATGGGATCCATAAAAACTATATCCTTACATTTACTTTGGACTCATTCAATGACACACAGGAAACAGAGTTTACATTTTAGGCACGAAGCCACAGAAGCCTACAGACGATGTGGTAAAAGAGTCTTGTTATCCTGAGCAACCGAGTTAAAACAGTGAAGGTCAGAGAAAATAGAGCTGAGAGACTGAAAGACAATTGGTTCATTTGGTCTTCTGTTTTCTTTAAAGCTGCACCACATGAGATTTTTAAGGAAGATGCATTAAATTCTTCTAAAGAAAAAAACATGTGGCTGCAAAAGTATCGGATCCTGATGAAGGGAACTTATTACACTGAACATAAATATAAACCCAACACTTTTGTATTTGCGCCTATTTTTAATGAGCTGAATTCAAAGATCTAAGATGTTTTCTCTGTACACAAAAGGCCTATTTCTCTCAAACACTGTTCACAAATCTGTCTAAATCTGTGTTAGTGAGCACTTTGTCCAGACAACCCATCCACCTCTCAGGTGTGGCATATCAAGAGGCTGATTGGACAGCAGGGTCATTGCACAGGTGTGACTTAGGCTGGTCCCATTAAAGGCCACTCTAACACAAGCAGCTCATGTTAGTGTTGCATTTATATTTTTGTTCAGTTTACTTAGTTACATCGTTTTGTTATTTGTTTTTGATGAAGCTCAATAAATAAATTAGCATGTTTTGAAATGGGGGATTTATTTTGGATTACTGTCTTAAATTTCCTCTTTTCTTTTTTCCTAGAGGTTCCTATCCTGATTTGAACTTATTATCCACTAGTGACACCTAAATAATGAAATTTAAAATCAAGAATTTAATGTCATTTATCGCCAACTTTCATCATGCTAACATGCTGATGTTTAGCAGGTATGATGTTCACCACGTTAGCCTGTTAGCATGCTAACATTTACTAATTAGCACTAAACACCAAGTGGAGCTGATGAAGCTGATGGAATATCAGTTTTGTAGGTGTATGGTTAGAATCAAGTGGGATCAAGTCAAGGGGTCTCTGTAATTCTTCCTGTGGGGACCATGAATGTCTGAACAAACTCGAACTGCCAATCACTTCAATGGTTGTTGAGACATTTCATTGTAGACCAACATACACAGACAAACGCAGACAAGCTGCCAACCATCAGCTGCTGTCTGCTCACTCACACATTAGCCTCTGAATGTTAAACTCACACAGACTGTATTCTCAGTGAAGTGAACAGGAGAGTGTATTATTCATCATGACTTGCACTGGTTCAACACTCCCTGTGAGTTGCTCCGAGTTGTCACTGTGTCTCTGCATCAACACAGAATTCTGCAAAATGAAGGTCGTTGCTGATGAAACAGTCTGACTGGTCTGATGCAGAGAGCTGGATCTGTTTCATCACTGGAAACACAGGTATGTTATTAAGCCGGGCCTCGGCCCCTCGGAGGAGACCGGGCCTGGTTGACATCATTTTGATATCTACTTGGAGAGCTCTCTGATTGGGTGGCAGTCCCGTGGAGAGGGTTCTCATTACAGGCTCTTGTTTTGATATCTCCCTCCTCCAGACCTGCGCTCAGCACTTTCCACTCGCTTAATTGACAACGGCAGCTTGCAGAGAAATGATACGGAGACCTGCTCAGCCTGTTAACAAATAACTGTGCTGCTTACTGTACATTTATAGATGATACTGGAGGAGTGTCGCCTCTGCTTCGTCAGTAAATGAAGACTCCAGTCAGTTCAAATGTATTCAGCACAAGCCAGAAACACAGTGTGATAGCTACAGTCAGATGGCCAGCCCTACTTTTCTCATCCTGTACTGGGATCCTACAGATTATTTACCAGCTCCGTTCACTGAAAATCATTTTACTCTGAGGAAATAAGTTTAGATGAACAACAGTCATTAATGGTGCGACTCTTTCACATGTGTATTCTGCAGCAGTGCACATCATGCAGGGGAGCACTGAGCCTCTCTTGTTGCCGAGGAAAATAGACTTATACCTTCGTCTGCCATGTTTGGTCTTGTCTTTTTTCCCTCGTGTTTTCCCCGCAGTCATGAATATTCAGGAAGCAGATATTTATGGCTGCTAATGAATATTCTGCACAAAGTCTGCTTCGCAAATGAGGCGAGCGCAGGGAATTGGATAGCCACTAGGTGCTTCTCAAGGCAACAACAGAGAGGAAAATCAACCTACTCGGCTTTTGAAAGGCTAATTTGATGTCATCATTACTGTAGTTTACTTGCCTACAGTCCCAGATACTGTGTGAAGGAATGTGCTGCAGAAGTGAACGGGATCATTTCACAATAAAACAGCTTTAAAATAGGACATAAATTAACTAACAGTCCAACAATAAGGGAATTTGAGTGGAAGGTAAAAATTAGATACTTTAATACTCCAATTATTACATCAAAATATAGCAATTCGTCAAAGGTGTGTTGGAGGGGCTGCGGTCGAGTAGGGGACTTTACTCACATATTTTGGGACTGCCCCAAACTCACAAATTTTGGGAGTAATATTCAAAGGGAAATCAAGCAGATTCTTAACATCGAAATTAATTTAGATCCAGCCCTAGCAATTTTGGGTATATTCTCAAATCATTCAATAGATAGGAATTTGATCTACTTAATCATCAAAACTATAACAGCCTCCTGGCTAGAACCGCAGCCTCCTAGCATAACAGAATGGAGGGAAAGAGTGAAGAATGTATATAGCATGGAAAAGATCACTGCAAGGTTGCAATTGAAAATGGACAAGTTTAGGATAAGATGGGCACCATTGACAGAGGCGATGCCTCACTTAAGATTACCTCCTCTTCTCCTCTTTAATTAAGATGTATATAGGTATGTGTGAAAATATATGTAGATTCAGATTCAGATTCAGATATTTTATTAGTGTCCCCGTGGGGCAATTTGTGTTGCAGTAAGTACAGACATGTAACATAAAAACATATAGAAGACAAACGATAAAAAATCTAAAAGGGAAGGATAATACAGTGTGCTAACAAACAACATCGGTAAAAACAACTCATGTAGCCCAACCAAGTTGGGGAAAGTGCAACCAGTGCATACAGTGCAAATGACAATCAGTCCATAGGAAAACCTGCCTATAAGAAGCCCTAAAATCCATAAAATCAGGTACGACTCCTCCTACCCTGTCCTGAATTCAACAGGGAAATGGCTGTGGGGACGAAGGAGTGTTTGTACCTCTTGCTTCTCATACGGGGAAGTCTGAGCCGGGGGCCAGAAGGCAGAAACTGGAACTCATGATGTAAAGGGTGGGAGCTGTCAGAAAGAATGGCATTGGCCTTTCTAATTATGTGTCTCTCAAACAGATCTGACAGTGTGCACTGTTGTACTCCCAGAATCTTATTGCTTGTATTAATTACTTTGCACAGTGCATTTTTTGACCGGATGTTGAGGTTGCCAAACCAGCAGAGAAGAGAGAAGGTCATCACAGATTCAATGTATGATCTATAAAATAAGATCATCAGGGATTTGTCGATCTGAAATTTGGACAGTTTCCACAGACAGGACAGTCGTTGCTGGCCTTTTTTATGTAGGCTCTCTGAGTGGCAAGTAAAATTTAACTTGTTATCCAGGATTGTCCCAAGATATTTGTAATTTTCGACCGTGTCCACTGTCTGGCCTTTGATTACTGTGTTTTGGCTGGTGTTACATGGCTTCTGTCTAAAATCAATGCACATGTCCTTAGTTTTCTGTACATTTATCTGAAGAAAAGCACTGTCACACCAGTCTACAAATTCATCATAAATATAAGTATTTATGAATATGTAAAGGTGGGTGGGAATATTTGTGGGTTTTTGGTTTGTTTGTTTTTTACTTTTAATTTTATCCAACCCAATATTTGTATTGTCAATTGAAAGTGTAAAACTGGTAGGCACATCTCCATGTTTTATGTTATTGTATGTTATAAAGAAAAATAAAGTTAAAAAAAAAAAAAACAGCTTTAAGATATGATTAGAATCCCTGCATCCGTGTCAGTCGATGAGTGAAAAGCTGCCGAACAGATTTCATGTGCTTCTTAGTAAAGTATCGATAACAGAGCAAAGAGTTGACACAATAATCTATAAGCCGTTCGATCGGCCCTGCAAGCGTTTTCATAAACGTGTAGATGTGGACGTTTTCTCAAGGACGTTCTGATCTAGACTCCTTCTCACTGCTCTCAGGAGCAAATTAATCCCTCCACGCCAACCAAAAATGAAATCTATTTTTAGCGGTTCATTAAAGCCACTCCTATGTTGAGTCCCACACCAACACTGAGATTGGAGTAATTGGTGGGGTGGCGGTGCGCGTGCAGTGGGGGTTGGGGGTCATGTTCCACTCATGATTGAATTTGAATGTTTGCGTTTTGAACGTGCAACTCCTGCATCACTAATGAAGACTGTAGCGTTAATCAAAGGCGCGGCTGTGGGCGCCAATCAACACGATTACAGAGAGGAACTGGTTGGGATCACTGCAGCAAAGGATGCTGGGAGCTGGGCACATGGTTACCTGTGAGCGTGGACAAAGTAATAGAGAGAGAAAGGTGACCATTGTGTATATTTACTGTCTGAAGATTTTTAACGACGATTCAGCTTGTTTTCAAGTCGTCTGTTACTCGTTGACGTCATCACAATTTTGTCCAAGGCTTTTATCGCTGGCTTCTCTGCAGAGCTTTACTTTGGTGATCGCCTGACTTTTCATCTAGTGCCACCAGCTGAGTGAAGCTAATGCTAACCTGCGAAACATTAGCATATTACGCTAACATGGTTAACATACAATTCAGGCTCAACAGACTGTTGTATCAGCAGGAACTTAATGATTCCACAGGATCAATTCACTGACTATGAGCTTCCCAATTAGCTTGCTTAAGTTTTGACCCAAATTTAGCCCAGTTCAACCTCGATGTCTCGACATCTTTGATCTGCAAACAGATCAGCGCTTCTCCATGTGCTTTTGAAGCCTGGCTGTGCTGAATTTCTGTTTATTTGCTGAATTTTTAATTGAGTTCTGAATATAGATTATCCACAGAAAACTAATTTTATTTTACTGAGGAAACAAATTCTGGATTTAGGTTTCGTATATATCTGCACAAGAAAAGAAAAAAACAACTCAAAAAAGTGACACTGAGAAAAGGAAAGAATAACTATTGTGCCTGTGAGACCCAGAAACCCCCAGAGGCATAAAAGCATCTCACTCCAAAAAAGAAAAAGGCAAAGGGGATAGAAAATCAAGATGACAAACAGAGTCAGGTGAAAAGGCAGCAGGAACCAAATGAAGTGAGGTTTGCTGCCGACTGTGAGTGTGTAAAGAGGCATGTGTGTATTTTTGAGGGGAAGAACTAAAACTCCTTCCTCTATTCAGGCTCTAAACTACGTTCCCTTTGCCGTCTCCTCCTCCTGTCGGGCCTGTTTCGGTATCGTGGTGATTGTAGGGGAGCGGCGGCTCTGCAGGCATCTGCTCGTTTTGTTAGGAGCCGTGTGCAAGTAAACACTTTTTGCTCGCGACCATCTGTCCAAGCTCTGATCTGCATGAGAGTTGGCAGACTTGGCTGGAAGAGATCGAGAGGGAGGGAGAAAGAGAGAGAGAGGAAGCAAGAAAGAAAGGAGAAGTGATGAAAGGAAACCAGAGAGAGAGAAGAGGAGGGAGGCAGAACAGTGATTTCTGAGCTTGTAGGGATTAAAAATACAGAACATTTTGTGATCAAATGTTTTCTTTTAAATTTGATTTTCATTTAATGTACAAGCAAAAATGTCGGTCAACAATCAAACAATATACTTGCACTAGTGCCAACTCAGAATTATGGCAAAACCCAAACCACCTCCAATACCCAAATGACCAAGGAGGGAAAACAACACAGGTTTGTTCTGCCTGAAAGAACCAATCGACAGAAATACATATCTGCAGTACAACATGTTCATCAATACCAGTGACTCGAGGAGAAATTGATCAGTTCTTCTCCAGGGTCTCAACCTATTCAAGTACCAGAATGCAGGTCAGTACTAGAAATAAGCAACCGGCACCTCAACAAGGGAAAAATAACAACCTCTGCCCTAAAAAGAAAACACATGAATAATGAGGTGGAAAAAAATTTTCAATTATCAGGTGAGATCAGTACTGATGCCTACAGCAATAATGAAGTTTCTTGGTTTCACAATTCTTCAGTAAAACAAACATTTTACAGGGAAAAAAAGCAAATTACGTTGATTATATTCCAGAATTTAACACAGGATAATCACACCTTCACCAAACACTGAACACTCCTCCTTAACTTGGAGTTCAAGTCCAGAGCTACGTAGCTCAAGAGAGACGAGGTCAAAGTTAAGAAAGAACAAATAAAAGGAGAGAAAATTCTGAATTGGAAAAAGCCAGTCTGCCAGAATGAGAACACCGAGCGCTGCAGTCTGTGTGTTTACGTCTGACTCCATCTGCTTGTCTTTATGACTGCTGTTATTGGCCTGTCTGTCTATCTGACCGTCTGTCTGTTTATCGAGCCCTCGCATACACAGCACAAAAGGGGGGGGGGGGATAAAAACATGTTGATGAGGTGCACACCCATCCAGAGCTTTCCATCCAGAACTGTGGTTTTTCACATAATCACTCAATCAAATCTAAACATCTGCTTTCCAGTGTCGTCAGCCTGTCACGATCCCGGCCGTGTTGACGTTGACATAATTAGCTGTCTTCACTGTTAACCGCCTGGAAAATAGGAATAATTGATATTTGTGTATTGCCAACGAGCAGAACAAGAGATTAGCACAACGCCAGGTAGTTCTCTGTTCTGTGCTCTTCAGTTTGAGTGAGCTGACTGTCAGCAGAGTGTCATGGCATGTGAATGGTTTTAGATATCATCTGTCACTGTGGAGCTGTAGGAGGAAAGTTCAAGAAGTTGAAGAAAAAAAGAGACCTGTGTTACAGGAGGGAACAATGAAAGTCAAAGTACATTAAATGCTTTAAGGTGATCAAACATTTTAACTGCTCACTAGAGTCAAAAACTTTGAATTGTTTAGTCTATAATTTAGTTAATCGGATCCTGAGCTCCTCAAACAATAAGATATTTAACCAGCTACTTAACTATTTCAATAATTCAGTGTTTTTTTTAGGCAAAAATGTGACAATAAGCTGCTTCTAGCTTCTGAAATGAGAGAATTTACTGTGGTTCTCTGTTTTATATATGTAAAAACAAGGCATTTGAGGACATCACTTTGGGTCTGTGAAGCTGTGATGAACATTTTTTTCACCATTTATTCAAAGACAAAGTTCTGAGTTCTGTCTTATAATTGAACGCAGAAGTATAAACTGTTCTTTTCACACCATTCGAGTTCACCATCCAGACAACAATGGTTGAAACTCTTCTCACTAGACCCTGATAAAAACGTGCGAGTCTGAGGGTGTTGTTTTTTCCTGTAATCACTCCTAATTTCTGGGAAATGAAGCGTCCAGTATTCACACAGCTCTCTCGCTGCCGTGTGGGACCACCAGCGTGCAAACTGTCTTCACATTCTCAGTCCAGACATCTGCCATCTTCACATCTCTTGAAAGTTAATTTATGAACCATAATAGTCGTTTTACAACACGTTTTGGAATTTGTGTTATTGTCTACAGTCTAACATGAACAGACGAAAACACAAACACGTTGAGATTTAAACCGGCAGCCTTCCTGTCACTGCTCAATGTCGGGGACTTTATCTGACTTTGACAGGACAACTCGGCAGATTATTTACAAGTAGAGGACGTTCTTTCTCAGCGGGTCATCCTGTCAACTTCTTCACCTCAATAGACTTGTCCTTTTCTTTATGTTCCTCCTAACTCACTCCATCACCCTGCCTGTGTACCAGCCTCTTTATTCTCCCAGCCGCTGATGTGATCTGAATGATGTTGGCTCTACGGCCCGACCTTATTCTGTCTCTCCATCCCTCAGTCAGTCTGTCACATTTTCTGTCTTCCTGCCTGTCAGAATCACAATCACTTGTTTTCTTCTATCTTCTATTCACGTACAATGAATAGAGAGAAACCCGATGCTGGAGCCTGCTGACAGCTTCACTGGACAACATGGATGTTCTTTTTAGTGTGGAAAATTAATCAACAAGTTGAGTTTTTTCAGTGATTCTAAAAGTAAATAATGAAATTAAACGATGGTATTTGAGTCTCATATGTGATGTCAGGTTACTGAGGAACAGCCCTTTAATGTTCTACTCGCTGTTTCTTAGACAAGCGAACAGTGAACTCTGGCCAGGTCTTTGTCAGTCGGCAGCTCTGTCAGTCCAGCCCCTCGGTCCAGAGTGCAGCAGCTCGACAGCTAAAGGACTGACATGAATGTTGATAATGCAGGCTACCACGCTAACTGCATACACGATAACAGATTGTAATTTAACCATGTTAAGCTACCATGGCAAACATTAGAGCACATTTAACTGTGAGCTTGTTAGCATGGAAACATGAGCACGCTACACATCACCCCATAAAGATAATGTTGATCTAAATGAAGATAAAGGCTAATTAAAGAAATAAATCTGTACAGTTCAGCTGTAGACAGGGCGCTGTAATCATGAAATATACTGGCATAATGTGCACATAACAGCTGGATGGAAACCTGGCTAATTACATTAAACAATCACATAGTCATGTCAGCGAATGTGGTGGTTTCACTGCAATCATGTCTGTTAGGGCTAAAAATAGCTCTGAATGTTAATGTATAATAAACACGATGCAAACAACGATGAAAAGATGTTGCTCGATTGCCAAATATGACAAACACAAACTCTGTTCCCATTCTGTGCTGCATCAATGAAAAGTCATGTAGGAACATTTTCTGGCTTGATTCTGAACTTTGTAGGTTTATTATTCTCATTATAATAATAATAATAATTATTATTATTACCACAGATAAGTGCAGGGATCTGTCAGCTGTTTGCAGATCATCCTGCAGACGCTCAGGTACTCTGCCTGATTCTCTCATTAATTAGAGCAGAATGGATTTGGCCGGCTGAACATTATTCTCTGTGTGCACAGCTGCCGAGGCTGGACAGCGTGAAGGGAAGATGGAGGGCAGAGAGACTGAGAGCTCACTTTAGTCTCAAGGGTCCATATTTTTTGTCTCGATGATTAAACAAAAGCGTTTGGCGGCCGATGCCGAAACGGCATTTCTGTAACTCCATTCTCAATATCGCTGACAGCCGGATTTTTCAGCTGCTGCACAACAAAGGTGAAGGGCACAGAAGACTGGAAGTAGACTGTCGACTGTACAAGACTGTATCTGCAGAACGTGGAGCATGTCAAACAAAAAAGGGTTGGTTTATGGTCATTACAATAAGAGAACATATAATATAAGTTTGTATCTGAAACTAAGAGCAACGAGCAGACGAAGAGGATTAATAGAGTTAGGAAGTCAAATAAAAGGATATTATTTTCCTGTTTGGCGGCTGGATGATTCCTTCGAGCTGCCCACATATTTGATATTTCTGGAGCTTTGGAGAGTGGGGACGCAGGTCTCCTCCTCCTCCTCCTCCTCCTCCTCCTCCTCCCATACCAGTAGCCTTCTGAGGCGAGGAGAGAGGATCAGCCTGGATTTCTGAAGTGTCTGTTGTGTTGCCATAGATAGAACATGCCAGGGGCTCTGACGGATAGATAGCTAACAATTTATCTCCCTGCAGATGGGACCCCCAGACTGGTAAACCCAACGCCCACATCCCCTGCTCCCCCTGCTCTCCTCCCACGCTGTCTGTCTGTCTGGACCGAGGGGGAAGTTTCGGTGTTTCTGCCCCGGGGGGTGAAAACACACACTGGCAAGTTGTGTAGTAAAATACAGGAATAGCAGAAACATGTCTGCTTTTTATTTTTAACAAGAGATGAAAATTTGCTTCGAGCCAGGATGTCTGTAAACATCCTGTGTGCCAAGTGTGTCTTGTGTTTGAACCAGTAGCTCTGGTACAGCAGAGTTCACGCAGAGACAATACAGGCAGTCATGCCTGGAAGCAAAGACTCACCAACCCCAACAATGTTTCCCAACAAACACTCCGGCTGCGCTCAAACAGCGGGAACTTCACGCTCAGATAGCTGACGCCCGTGTGGTCGTATCGGTTCTACACTCGGTCTACACTCAACTCTTAAGGCTTTGTCCATCCCAGTTTTATCATATCACACGGTACAATTCAAACCCAGCACAAACCTCAGCCTCCAAAATGAAAAAAGACTGACAGTTGTTACATTAGACGACACCAATTTGACATGGTGCAGATGTTCCTGTTTGATGGAGGACAGAGGAGCTCCTGACAAAAGTTAGCATGTTGGGATACTTGGACATTAATTTAGCTCATTTAATCCGTTAATTTGCCACATGTTCACATGCTAATATTCTATTACACCAACATGGTAAATGTTAGCATGATAGCATTTGATGTACAAATTAAACCACGCTAGGTTTTGGCCTCAACCTCGGCAACATGTTAACATTAACATGATGGTGTTGTATAACAGAAAGTTGGCATCATGCTTTCCTCTGTATCTCTGCAGTGAATCCAGGGCTGAAATATCCAATAGATGCTCCAGAAAGTTTCCAAGGCTGCTCCAGTATGAATTTAATGCTGCCATAAAATTATATTTTAGGTTGAACCCGACAGCCCGTCCCACAAATTGTTTTCTGTCTGGGCTTGAAGTACTTTTGACTGGAGGGAGAAAGTCTGATGAAACTCTGACAGATTAAACGATTTTTCCCCCCGAAGAAACCGCCCTGCTAAATATCTAGTTGTTTTTCAGCAGCACATATTCTGGCACAGTTATGATTCAGCATCTAGCCGAAAGACAATAAACTGAATTTAAAATCACTATCAAAAGTACAGACTTTGTGCAGTGGAGAGAACAGATGCATCTTCATCTCGCATTTTAAAAAAACAGCCTGAGTTGATTCTTGAGAGTGTTTCTGTTAAAAAATGAATGAATAAATAAAAAGAACATGCTTCTCTTCGAAGGTTTCTCATCTGTATCTGGTCACTGTTTCCTCTCATTCACATTCAGCTGGGGAGGAGGGCGAAGAGTGTTTCACTTTCATTTTCACTCCTGCGATTGATGGTTAACAAGGGCTTACGTCTCAAAATCTGTGCTAACAAGGACAGTGCCATTCCAGGGGTTTTAGGATTTAGTTTGGCCCGGAGGTAGAGAAGCTGCCTAATAACCAAAAACACGGCCCACTGTTCCTGCCAACACGCCCTTGAGCTTTATTTTTCTCCTTGGCTGCTCATTTGCTCGGGACAGGGCGAGCTGAGCAGGAACATCTGTAGGTAAATCCATAAATATTAGTAGTTCATATTCTTTCCCACTCTTTCAGCTGCTTAACATATTGAAAGTCTCAGCAGAATGTGTTTACATAACCCTCCCATGGTTTGTATTCTGTTTCCCTGCTTAGTTCACACTCTGTTTGTGTGCTGCTATTCTCGTTTCTTTCCCCGCTGAATCCTGTTATTCTGCTGCTGCAACGACGCTTCCCTCCGCATGGATCAGCAAAGTTTAATCTCTAATTTTAACCGAAAAGTTGCTGTTTAAATCCCTGCTACCGCTAAGAGTTTGAGCCGCTGTGTGGAGGGTAACTGATGCTAAATCTGGAGGCGGAGGTAAACCTTAAACTGACCCTGACTCCTGACTTCAACGTGGCTGAATGTGTGGGAGTTCGGCTCCTGTAAGACTTTGTCGGAGGCTTGAATAACAGCTGATTCCACCTGGTAATTTACATACACCTCCATAAACATTTGACTGTTTCAACATGTTTCTGTTATTTTGGCTCTTTGCTCATCACTGGATGCCACAATGTCTATAAGGTTTAAGTGTTGACTCTGTTTACTCACATATCAGCTGAACAGCACAGGAGCTGTTGGTTCGGCATTGTCTTGTTGCACTGAGCAAAAATTGCTGGACTATGTATGAAAACTGGCTGCTGTTTACCAAGTGTGCATGTAACACCCTCAAATTAAAGCTGAAAGTTAGCATTTTAACCTCCCAGTCATTGTTTCACATCAAATCCACTGAGGCAGAGTAGACAGCCAACACGACAGATAATACTGGATGTCTCTGTCCAAACAGGCTCCTTACACACTCACTCTAATTACTTGCTACAACCATTCTCGACAGGCTACATGGTAAAGTGTGATAAGACCTCACTGGATTGGACTACGAGGCAGTGCCAATGTGCAGTCGACATTAGATGCAGTCCTGCTTCTACACCAGTATGAGCTCTCTTCAGTTTACTGTAGAATTAGATTTGGATCAGATTTGGAATAGTTGAAATCAATATCACAATATTAACAAGTACATTTTGTTTAGCCAGGCTAACCCTAACCCATCTTTAGTCGTTAGTCAGTAAATGAAAGCTTAAACAATGGCCACACTCATTTATTGTGTGAAGCAGCACCTCTGCTCTTTTTTCACTAAAGGCTGAAAGGGTTAATAATCACATAACATAATCAAGCTGGTGTTAAACACAGTGACAAAACACGTAAAACAAACACTTGAATTAAGTGAAGTACAGAAGCTGCAGCAGCCAAATCTCAGCTAAAGGAGCTTGATTTGTTGCTTTGCTTTGATCAATATGGAAACTTGACAACACTTAATATATTTAGATTTGATTTTCAAGCCAAGAACATGTTTTAAAAAAGCCTCAAACAGAGCACTGACTCCGTCACTGGACGCTGATTCCAGCCTACGATTAGCAGCTCCTCAAGACAGAGTGACTTCAGCTGAGTCATAACCTAATAATGAGTTGGCAAAAGACATAATTAGACACATAATTTAAAAATGAGAAATGCATAAAGACGATAAATTCTCATTACACATTTTACTAACTGCTTTTTATGTCGCCGTTGTCGGGGCACATCGTCCATCATTATCAGCGGCGGCTGCCTTGGCTGAAATCCAGTGTTTGCCATCAGGCTAATATCTACCTGATATATTAGCAAAATAATATTATGGTCTGTCCTATTTGTAATTGTTCACTCTGGAGAAATGAAGTTTCTCAAGTGTGAGAAGGAACTAAATTGTGAGGAAAGGTTGCCAAGTTGGCAGCAGGGGGGGGGGGGGGGTCACTCAGGAGAGAGAAAGATATGTGGCGTGTCACCAGTCAAATGATCTTTTTATCATTTCCTATGTCCTTTAACAGTAGCTGGAGTGTTTGCTCAGCAGTCGGATTGGCAGTGGATGTGTGCCAGAGCCGGCGAGGACGGAGGGATGAGAAAGAGGAGGGAAGGAGACGGGGGAAATGAAGCCTCAGGGGGAGGGCAGGCGATCAGGCCGGCTTCCCACAGTTCTGCAGGATCGTGAGAAAGGCGGCGAGGATTGAGCCCAGCCGTCCGGAGTGTGGGCTAATTGATTTAAGCTGTTTCTATGGGGGGATTTACCTTGCTGGTAATTAACGGTGATTTCAGACAGCGCGGCGGCTCGCTAGGCCAGAAGCCCCTGCAGACAGATTTACACCACAGGATCAAATCCAGAAATCTCACTTTTGTGTTTTTTGTAAGCCACGGGGTCAAAATGTGTAAATCTTGTCACATCGACTTCTTGATTCCACAGAGATGCCAATAAAATCCCCCCAACTCTGAAACTGTCAATCTTTTTTCATTTGATTTTAGATCAGTAAAACAATATATGATGAACTTTAAAAAATGCAAACACCAAATACACTATAGAAATAAACAAACAGAAATGAAACATGCTGTATAGAGTGCATTTTATAATAACCAGAAATGACTGTAAACTAGTGAAACATGATTCTGTTGAGCATCCTCACGGAGTAAACACGTCTACCACAACTCCTGCTAAAGCCTAATAAGTTCATATATTGTAAACCTCAAAGAGAGAGAGCAGGTCTTCAAGAAGCACCACCTCAAACTCAGAGACAGATGCTAATGTGAAAAACATGGAGGCACTAGCAAAGGCAATTGGTGCTATAGCATCGAGCCTCTCACGGCCATCTGTTCAGTGTTCAGGAAAGAGAGATTATTTGTGTTTGTATTTACTCTATGAATATATTCATGCAAAAAATGTAAATAAGAAATAATCATAAAACACGGTTTCCATAAGAAATCATTAATTCTGCTGCACAAATAACCCAATAAAACGTGATGTTCCTTCATCAGGCAGCAGCCATTAAAGCCTATCTTCTGCCCTCGTCCCAGCACTCTGCCGTCTAAATATGGAAACCCACATGGAGTTAGATTTTTCCATTTGTTTGGACAACATTTCAAAGATCCAAACTGTGTCACAGATGCAGAAAAGGCAGATTTGAGCCGGCAGTGTAAATTCAGCGTTTTGAAACGGCGCCTGGTTTCCCTGAAGCGTCACGGTGCCAAGTTTGACTGTGCTCTATTTTAAGCTGGTTGACTGTGATAACCTCGTGGGTGAGAGCGGAGCGAGGAAACCTGCTTCACTGTGACACAGAGTTTCCCCGGGAAAATATTTTTCTCTCGTTCGAGGGGTCTGAATCTTGTATCATGACTTAAGTCAATTGTAGGTTATTCAGAAGTTGTGTTGCTCTAGTTCAAAATACTTTACAGCTAAGGCCCACAAATCATTATTTTGTTGACATTTGTGCTTTGAAAAAAACAAACTGACCCTGAAGGTTCAACACTGACCTTGAAAATAGCAGTTTGACCAAAGGTTCAGTTGTGTCTCTGGAAACCTGTTATGGATTGTGATCACTTGAAGTCAAATAATGCAATTAAGCATCTGTGGCCCCTCATTAAGATTGTGGCCTTAGTTTGAACATTAATTAGAACCAGGGCCAAAAAAAAAAGCAGAAATACATTTTTTCCTCTCCTCTCCCTTTAATCACTCTGGGAGTCCTGGGAAGCAGAATGAGCTGTAGCATGTGGCCGTCTGTCAGCGCTATCGCCTGGTAAATGGCACTTTGGTACATCTGGGTCAAGCCTGCCTCCTCTGCACACAGCCACCCGCCTGGCACTGTGGAATTATGGGTACTCCAGTTTCTGTGCGTGTGAGTTGGCTTCCTCTCAGTTCATTTAAGGTTCATTTTAGAGGGAAATTTTGTCTCGCAGAAGACGCGAGGAAGAAAAAGTTGTGAGACTCTTCAGCGTGATGAAAATGTTTTACAAACTGAATAAACTATAATTTCACATCCACAGACTGCATCTTCATCTTTTCTTAGTTACCCACTGGAAAATTATATTCAGCTTAATAAGTCATTCAGTCCCAAGCGTCACCTTCAAATCTGTATATTTTTTTTTATTTTATTATTATTCAAGTGAGAGAAAAAAATCTGCTATTGGGGTTTGATCATGTATTTTTCTCAATGCAAATTCTCTTCATTAGTTTCTATAAATAAATGCCAAAGTAAGACAAACTACAGCATCAGTATAAAGAAAATGCCTCTTGTTTTAAAGAAAAGTTGAAATCTTAACTCAAGGTCAAGTTACCAGATGTTCTCCGAGATGAGATGTTGTCATGAAAATAAGTTAGACAAGACAAACTCCATCCACTGAAAGACAACACAAGAAGCTTCAGGAAAATCTATCAAGTTTTGCCTGAACAACAGTCCTACAAATATGAAATCTAAAAGATGTTGACGAGAGAAGAGCAGCAGATCCCTGTCTGAGAGGCTGGACCCAACAAATAGTTGGTGTTCTTCTTTGATTAATGACACAATTTCTCTATGACCAAAACTGTTTGACGCTTAATTTTCAACTTCAACTACTTGACTCAGCACTAGTATTTGTGAGTTATAGTAAACTTTAACCACTGTTTTGCAGTGTACTCAACCTTTCTCGGATTCACGTCCTTTCCACTATCAGCCTAAATCTTTCAAACAGGTACAACAACAACCCACGCTGCTGATTTAATGCATTTTTGTACCCAGTCGAAGTCACTTGGGACACATGTTGTTGCCGGACACAGAAGCATCTATTTCTGATGCTCACAGCGTCTTCCTTCTTCCTCTCCAGCGTGTTTTATATTCAGGTCTGCTGCAGTGGTCACGACTCAGATTATAGGATCAGCAGAGTGGACTCTGGGTCTGTGGCTACATTTCTCTCTCCGTCCGTCTTTAATATTTTTTTAATCTAAAATAAAACAACTTTTCTTCTACAAACGAACACCTTTTGTTCCTTTACAGGAGACGACCTTTGGCTTTGTCCAGTAAAACACCTCACCCAGCCCTGAGCTTTCACAGCTCTCCGGCCTCCCTGGAGATAAAAGTAAACACTGGTCGGCTCCCACTGAAGTGACCTCGGACCTCATCATGCAACCTCAAATGATAGCAACTGTATCAGCGACACTGAAGCTATTAGCTCTCATTATCGCCACTGTATCTGCAAAATAAAGCTGACTAGACTGCCCTTTCTTCTTCAAATAAAATGGCTTGACGACCTTTGACCTTTGCCTACATTTCAGTTATAACCATGACATTTATTCCCTCTCTTGTTTCAGGTCTCTCTTCAATGCAACACAGCATCTAGGATGAAAAACTGCAAAGCTAAAACTTCACCATTCTTCAGCAGAAATGGCTGTGATGACCTTTGACCCCTCCGCAGTCTTTCTAGCCGGCTGTGACGTGAATGACAGGCTGATTTGACAGGGAGGTGCCGGCGAAGTGACAGCTCTATCAAGTCGCAGCTAACAACTTGTGTCCCGCAGCAGGAGTGCGGAGGTGTGGATGTGTTTAAGACGATCGCACAGGAAGAGGCAGGAGGGGAGAAAAAAAAAAGCTCATTTAGCCATTTACAGCTTCAGTACATAAAGCTCCTGTCTCCCTGCCCGCCCTCCTGGTGAAACATGAAATATTCATCTCATGCATATTTGGTGGGAAAGCTTTAAAAGGCTCTGTTGTAGATCCTCCTTCATTACAGCCTGAAAACAAAGCTCATTCGACCCCCTCCGGTCACAGATAAAACCCAGACTTTATTCAGCGTTTGCCTCCTGCTGACTCTTTCCCAAACACACGTCAGGAGTTCAGGTTCAACCCTGACTCTCTCCCAGGTATGCAGTCTCCATGAATACCTTGATGCAGCTGGACGACACTCACTGGCTTCTCTGCTGCAGGTGACAAAATGCTTTTATCTTTTCATTTTTCTTTTGTGCATCTCAGCCTTGTTCCAATCAGCCGTCTGCAGCAGACAGAATCTTCAGAGCGACGTCTCTGACATATTCATTTGTCACCATGCCGCCTCACTCACACGCCTCAGAGGACGACTTCTCACTCAGTCTGTCTGTCTGTCCTGTTGAATTAGAGTGTGTGTGTGCCTGTGTGTGTGTACACTGCAAAAAATTAGAGGTTTGAACAAGGGATTTTATTTCCTGTCCAGATTCATCAAACACATTTCAGGCAAGCGGCAACCTCCGGCGCTGAAAAATGAAGCCAATGCGGAAGTGCAAAAAAGCTGCAGTTCCTCGAATAACCACTAGAGCAGGCCGCAAAAGGGAGTCAATTACATTTGAGCCCCATGTTAAAATGTCCGATTTTACAACAGAAAAAAACATATTTACAGCCTGGTTCAAAACATGGCTCTAGTCTCATAAGCTGTTTTTCTACTCCATGACAACTCTGGGGGGGGCGAATTTTTTTATAAGGCGTTGGTTTAAAATATACAGCATACATCATTATGCACAATTCATAGCTGTCAATCTAAGTGGCGCCACTTTGATTGACAACTAGCCACTGACGGTCTAAAGGGCGTCACCCCGGCTAATTCTAGTCACTGAGTTTGGGAAAGAGATCGTCGTGGGGTTAGCCGGCTAGGAACGATATTTAGCATTTAACCTAGCTGGTTAGCTGTAGCCAGTTTGATTATTTCGAATAAAGCGAAACCTATGGGTGACGTCACGGACACTACATCCATATTTTATACAGTCTATGATTTCAGGACAGTTTTAATCAATTTGGAAAATGAAGTTAGTGGTTAGATAAAGACAAAGACTTTAATTCCTGTACTATGATATTAGTCTTGGCAGTGGACCCCTGGTGAGGTGGATCTTGAGGTGAGATTGTTTGCTCTTGCAGTTGTGTTTTTGCATGTGAGTGTATGTGTGGAGAAGCCCTGCAGTGTTCAAAACCAGACCAGATGATTTCTCTGCTGCTGCCTCAACAATCACCCACTAAATTCACACACAGAACGTGTGAACAATTAAGAAGTAAAACGTTCACTTCCTTTCTTTTTAAACTTGTCGTCGTATTTTCTTCCCTTCGTTCATTGTTCCTTTCTCTCCTCTGCAGTCACGCTGACAGGAAGCCAAGGACTGAGCACTTCTCAAGACTTCCTGAGGATGTCACGATTCCTGCAAACATCAGCAGTCGCCTTAAAAAAAAGACATATTGACCCGGTCTGATGTGAGAACTTCCTGAGGACGGGAATGACTTCCTGTCAGGAGGGGAAGTGATGATTATCTGCAGCCTGTCAGGCTCTCTGTACACCACACCAGGTAAAGCTACTTCTCAAATCCCTGTCGTTGTCTCGCACAGTTTCAGGGAGAGGACAGGGATTAGGAGATGAAGCCCTGTCTGAGTCGCAGCTAATCTCTGGATGTTTCAACACCTTCCCCTCGTCTGACATCCTCATCCTCACTCAGTTTCCTTTCCTCCCGCTGCGATGCAGCAACAGAGCTGTTATATTCGCTGGTGAAGACGTGATGGGAAACATCACATTCATGCAGCTTTTCCTTTCTCTGTTTGGACAATAACAACAAGATAACATCTCTATGAAGATAGATTTACGATCCCATATGATGCACAGCTAATCTTACTTCAATGCTTTCTCAACAGAGAGAAACTAAAATCCGTATTGACTTTCTCACACTGCTCCTTTATCCGAAAAAATTGGATTCTTTCCTGGCTGAAGCAGATTTACTCCTGATTGTAGGTGACATTGTGTTTCTCCTTTTCATTGACTTTTTCTTTACTATAACACAGCATGTGGGAGGAATAAACAGCACTAAACTGCACATGCAGAAAAACAGAGCTGACGGAGAAAACCTTCCTGATTGTTCTGGCCAACTGTGATGCAAATGAGATGGTGATACAGGGTTTTGACAGCAGCTGCTCACAAACTGACAAGCTCACGGAGAAGTGAGATGACGGCGCTATAAACGCAACAGATTTTTACACCTGAGCTTGACAGCGTCCTGCAGGGAGGAAACTTCAGACACAGTTACTGGTGAATTCCAGAATTATTAAACAACAGATATCATTTTTTTTTAAATGGTATTTTTGCACTGAGACTTGACAGTGCAGAGACAAACAGGAAAACATGGAGAAAGAGATGAGTACGACGTGAACGAAGGTCCCCAGCTGAGATTTAACAGGGGAGTTTGCAGTTACATGGTAGAAGTCTGAACCATATATAAAAATACATATCACACATTGGCACTGAACTGATGCTTAAAGCAATGGCTTGTGTAAAGCTGAAACAATTAGTAAAATAATCCATTAGTGAATCAGCAGAAAACTATTCTGATAATTAAGTAATCAACATAATTACTTGTAATTAAGCCTACAGCTGTAGACCAGTATATTTACCTTAAAGCTGCAGCTCATAATTACCTCATTTTTTCATTAATCTGAAAACTATTTGTTATTTGGTAAAAAAATAAGACGTCAGAAAAAAACTATTAAGTGATTTTTCAAAGAACTTGGTGATCAATTAACTGAAAATTTTAGCTGTAAATTATTCACCGTACAGCTGTGCAACAGAATTTACATTTTTAATTTTTATCTATTTTATTTTATGTAAAACTTGTATCCTGCTGAGAGGAATACTAATAGAGACAGAGTCAAACAGAATCCAAACTCTTACGCCCTGAACACTGATGACTGTTTCTACCCAAGACAACAATATCTGAATTTAATATGAGATGACACAACCATTCTTGGTCTCATCAAAGGTGGAGACGAGTCATCATAAAGGGAGCTGGTGAACAAAATCATTGTCTATGGAGGGGGGCGTTGTCCATTTGTCTTAACATGGACAAAAACCAAAGAAGTGATTCTGGATGTCAGGAGGAGAGCCACCCATGTGCAGCCTCTCGCCATCCAGGGGACTGAGATGGAGGCTGACAGTCACATGTTTCCAGGCCAGCACATAAACAGAAAACTGGGCCTGAGGCCAAAAACACTGAGACAACAGTTAAGAGAGCAGAGCAGAGGATTTACTTCATCAGCCAACAGACGACTCATAGAGCCTCCGGACCAGCAGCATCACTGTGGGGTTTGCAAACACCACCCAGACTGAGGAGAAATCTCTTCAGCGAGTCATCAAGCCCGCAGAGAAAATCATCGAGCTCCCCTTTGTGGACTCAGTCTACACACAACATGTGACCGACACCACCCAGCTCACTGTCTGTACAGGTGGAGGAACTCAGGTAGATACAACCTGGGACTCCACAGACCAGAACAAACAACACAGACTGATGATAAAGGCTGAAGGAAAAACAACATCTTCATCCACACTATGGACACTTAACATGAGACAGCACTCAAACAATGTTGTCCTTTCTTTTATGTAATAATTTATGGTGTGTATTTATTGTTTTTACAAGTTGACTTTGAGATGATATACTCAAGAAAAGTCCCTATACAAATGGCAGTAATCTGATCTCAAGCTCAGGTGGAAACACTTTGACTAATCACCATCATCATCATCATCATCATCATCACTGCAGCTGAGTGGTACAAGACTGAAAAACAAAGCTGGACCATCACATCACAGAAACAAAGACTGGATGAATATTACTGAGTGCACCTTTAACAATCAAACCGCAAACACAGGCTAATGACACACCTGAGCCTCAGGTGTCTGCAAATAATGATCAACTCATCAATCTTAAAATCCACATAGCAGTAATTAATACAACTGCACAAACAGAAATAAAGATTCTTACCTTTAGAAGTCATTTCGTCCTGTTTTATGACGAACTGGGCGATAAATATCCTCAAAATCCAGCTTCGAGGTCAAGCTAACGGAGCTAACGTTAAGCTAACGTCCATCTACAGAAGCTAACGTTCGGCTAACGCGGCTAACATTCCGCTAACGTTAAGCTACATAAGCTAATGTGACTAACGTTAGC
The DNA here is from genome assembly GCA_037975185.1 of Centropyge bicolor. Taxonomy (NCBI): domain Eukaryota; kingdom Metazoa; phylum Chordata; class Actinopteri; family Pomacanthidae; genus Centropyge; species Centropyge bicolor. The sequence continues at coordinate 27,404 of JBBMOC010000476.1, forward strand.
TGTAGCTTATTAACTCGCTGTTTTTCACTCGTTAAAACTGAACTTACTTTAATTTCTACCATATATTTCTTCACTTGACTTAGAAATTTAAAAATATATCCTTGTTCTTTCTGACAGTTTTCTTGTCTCAGTCCAGCTCAGCAGCCAAATTCATTACCTCCATATTCCTGTGGGTCAAACTAGCAAACTTTAGCAGCTGGATGAAAACACCTGTGACCTGTCTAATAAATAGTCAATCAATCACACTCCTGATTTAACACCTGATTCCTCATTGTGATCAATACATCAGGTCTCTTAATTGTCTTAATAGGTGCTAAAGGTGGTTGATTAGGAACAATGTAGTGTTATATGCTGCATTTACTGAAGGAGACCTACTTTTAATTTTATGGTATTTTTATACTTCACTATTTTTGAAATACTAGTATTCCAATAGAATTACCTGATGTTTTAAATTAAACTATTCAACAGTCTGATATAAGAAAGATCTGAATATTTTCTTCCACCACTGACACAAAGTGGTATTTTTGCATTTTGCATTGGTTCTTATTTCTGGATTGACTCTAATGTTTGTGACCAGTTGACAGCGAAGAAGACGAGCAGAATGAAGACTAGAAGAAAACTTCCTGCAGTAGAATCGAGTTATAAGCAGAAATCACTCAGAGTTTACTGTAACTTAGATTTTATGCTTCATAAAATTAACTGCCTTCCGTCCAATTACCTTCTTCACTGAGCCTTAGAGTATCTTCACTTACAAAAACTTTTATTTTGGCGGAGCCCTTGCCCATCAACAAGCAAAATTCCAAGCTCCAACAATAAAACATAGAGAGCGGTTGATTACCTGCCACAGTCACTGAGAGAATTTACCAGCATTTAGTTTGTGGCTGGAAGTAATTTTCTGCTCTTGGACGTTTATCGAACTCTAGATGCATCTTTGGTCGCTGTCGGTGCTCGAACGCAGGAGTAAATCTGGCCGTGCAGATAAAACTAAAAAGAAAACAAGCTGGACCTCAGAGCAACAGTCAGGCTTACGCTGTTAAGTTTGAATATCACATGTACAAATACACACAGAGGAGAGGAAGTATCCAGGAGGAAGTGTGGAAGAGCTGTGAGGTCAGCGGAGGTCAACGCCACCTGGGAGGCGGCCATTGTTCCTGATTGATGTTTCCCTGCAAACAGAAGCCGTTTCGTCCCCGCGGCTGTCATTTCAGCTCCTATCATGGAAATGTGCACTGAACCTGCTGGATCCCCCCCAGGGGAGGAGAGAGAGTGTGTGTGTGTGTGTGTGTGTGTGTGTGTGTGTGTGTGTGTGTGTGTGTGAGAGGGGAGGTAAGAGCAGCAGGGGATTTTATTGAAGCTGCAGTGTAACATCTCCCTGCTGGCAAACAAGCAAAAACACTCACAACGACTGTCTTTTTTTTCCCTTCCCCTGCACTGAAAGTTTACTCAGTCATTTATACACTCGGTGCTTCTTTGCTCCTGGGTACTTATAACCTGTTAAAAGCCCCGCTGTTTAATTTTAAACTATATGCTGTTATGGGGAGTAAAAAGTTTCTGTTTTCCTTTCTAAAAAATTAACTTCTCACCGAAAAGTGGGTTTTGTCTGACAAGGGCAATATGCAAAAAACAAGTGGGAGACAAGTACAAATGTTCCCAAGGCTAAAGCTGGAAATAAACCCAGAGCATGAGACTATTTTGGCTGCACTTTGAATGGAGGTAGAAAAATGCTCATGTTGACATGTCTTATGATTTAAACTTAATCTTTATGAGCTGTATTGTGACAGTGTGATAACTAAACCGACATTACATTCATTTGTTTGTTTGAATTAGAAATGTATTTTAGATAAAATATTAAATATGAAATAAATGATGAAATATATAAAATATTATAAGCACAAGCACAAGAGTGTATCAACGCAGTGACTTGAGACTCGTCCTGGTTCTCTAGAGACCTGAAATGGAACTTGCCCAAAAGACTTAAAACCACTTTGACAAAAGAGATTGAAAGCTCAGTCTTGACCTTGCAAACAGCAGCTGACAAAAATGAATACGTACAAAGTCAAAAAGAAACTTTCAGTCTTGAAATATTAAAATCTAAGCATGTACAGTTCCACAAAGCTGCTGTGATACAATCGAAGCTCCACTGACTTGACGAACGAACACTGAAACTAGTCATCGTAACAGATTTTCAGTTTTCACTCGGGACATGTGACAGTTGGACGGAGACATGTTGTAATGTCTTTGTTTCAAGCGTTGGAACGTTTCCTCGGAGCCAGATGACGGTCGATTGTCTGCATGTCTTTGCCCGGTTCACCTGGGCAGTAAATGTAAAACATCTCTGCGGCTGGAGGAGCTTCATGGTGCAGAGTCGTGAGCAGGTTTGTGGGTCAGCGCTCAGTCTTTGTCGTCTCCTGATCCCAGTTGGCGTCGTTACTGGACAGAAATGTGAGAGTGAAGCCTGCTGTCGTGCAGCAGGTCGAGCAGCCCGGGACGACACGTCAGACAAATACACCTGTCTGTCTGCTTCCTTTATTTATGTTCTCTTTGTCATTGACTGCTGTGGATTTTAATACAGGTCTAATAATAGTGCTGTTTTTCACTGGTCACACCTTCAATCTGCCAAAGTGGTGTCATCACTTGAACACTCTGTTCTTCCATCCCAGTGTTGTGTTGGTGCCATAGACTGTATAAAATATGGACGTAGTGTCCGTGACGTCACCCATAGGTTTCTGAAGAGCAAAAATGAAGCAAATCGTAGTGCGTAGCCATCTTGGTAGCCCACCTCCGGTTACTCCAAATATGGACAAAGAGGTGGAGCGAGGGCGGGTCGAATGAACGCTATTGGCTGAAAAAAGCCGCTTTATTGGAAATAATCAAACTAGCTACGGCTAACCAGCTAGGTTAAATGCTAAATATCGTTGCTAGCTGGCTAACCCCACGACCATCTCTTTCCCAAACTCAGTGACTAGAATTAG
>JBBMOC010000476.1:30470-40668 GCA_037975185.1 Centropyge bicolor
ATGCTGTATATTTTAAACGAACGCCTTACAAAAAAATTCGCCCCCCCCAGAGTTGTCATGGAGTAGAAAAACAGCTTATGAGACTAGAGCCATGTTTTGAACCAGGCTGTAAATATGTTTTTTTCTGTGGTAAAATCGGACATTTTAACATGGGGCTCAAATGTAATTGACTCCCTTCTGCAGCCTGCTCTAGTGGTTATTGGAGGAACTGCAGCTTTTTTGCACTTCCGCATTGGCTTCATTTTTCAGCGCCGGAGGTTGCCGCTTGGTCGGTGCATGTCTTGTTCTGCAGCCCCCATGTGACCCTTTGATGGAGCAACAGTATCGTCCACAGCCGAACAGGGTCAAAGCTGTACATCACCAGCCTGACCATCAAACAGAGCCAAGAAAGAGACACAGCTCAGATGATGATGTCACACTGGTTTATCTCCGACGTGTCTGTTTGTTTATTCAAGAAGTGTTGCTTTTCAGCCTTTTGACATTTGGCTCTTTCACCTTTAATTTGAAAGTGTTTACCTCCATATTGGGTGAAGAGTGCATCCCACAATATCAATCGCCGTCAGTGACATGACCTCAATCAACTAATTATGTGTTTCACCTGCTGAAGATCAGACTGAAGGTAAAAAGGAGCCAAATTACCAGAGTGCAGACGGCTGCAGTCACTGCTGAAGAGGAACTGACTCAGATAATGAGGACTTTGAGTTCAGTGTTGACCTTGGAAGAGAGGATGTAAAAAAAAAAAAAAAAATCCTTCTGAAGGTCCACTCACTCCCACGTTCTGGAGCTTTGGACCCTAATACATGTCCTTCATCAGCAGATTCATTTTTCTCAGTTCTGATGAAACTATGAATTCTCAACTTAGATCCTTGTTAATTTTATGCTGTCTAATGAATTTTTCCTGTAAAAATAGATGATCGCATATGAAAAGGGTCACAGTTCATAAACTTTTCTTTTGATGTGAGCATGAATTTTATGAAGTTAAAGCTGAGAATCCACACGTCAACCTCTGTGTGCTGAAATAAAGTCAACACAAAGCTGAGACACCGTCCAAAGGTTTGACAGAATAATCTTAACTCAACCTCCACTTACTAGCTTTATTCAGGAGCTTTGGTAAGAACTTATGGTAAGACCACGCTGGGGTCACATGATGACATCTGAACAGACTCGATCTGATGATGAAGGTCATGAGATGTGACTGAAAGCTCTGGATTGTTTTGGAAAGCTACTATTTCCAAGGTCAAGAATAAAGTGAACTGTCCAAATAATTTATGTTGACAAAACAATGTCACAAATTCACCTCAAGGTTCATGTAGCTTGTTCTGGAGCTTTTCGACCATAACATTTGGTCATCATCAGCAGAATATCATTCAAGTTGGCTTGAAACTTCAACCACAAGAGAACCACACAGTGATCTCAGCGACTGGTTTAAACTGGGCTGAATTCCAGATGTAGATTTTATTCACATATTGAGGAGAAATAAAAGCACAAAAATCACATTGACTGTAGTGATAGCAGCTTTCCACCACGTATATTTGTACAAAGGTGAAACTCTGATCCCTAATTGCAGTAAAGTGTTTTAAGGGTAAGCAAGAAATGCACTTTTATTAAACAGCACTTTTTGCTTTCATGCCAGCAAACATTTTCCAAGTGTAGGCGTCAGTGTGGAGTGAAACTGCTGCCTCCTCCAAAATGTAACTGCTCAGCAGAGAGCGGCTGCGCTTCAGTGCCAGCAAACACAACAAGCATCATAAAATAATTTGAAAACGGGTGAAAATCTCAGTTTGGATTTAAACTCATTTTCTCTTTCAACGCCGCTCGTTTTTTTTTTTGGAGGAGCATTGACTTGCTAAATTCCTATTCAATTTATGCAAATCCCCCCCAACAATGGCCACTGTTGCAAAGTGTTGCATACTGTAAGCCAGCTAAAGCAGCATGCTGGAGCCCGGAGCGGCGCTCCCTTCAGGTTTCACAGCGCTGGAGCTGCACGGGTAGCCTGACACCAGGGAGGCAGAATGAATAATAGATGTGTGTTACTTCACCCAAACGGATGAATAATTCAGGAAGGGCCAGGGAGGGTGTGGAGAGAACAGAGACACACGATGACCGAGCGCAACGCGCCGCCGCACGCCGCCCGGGTTCCGGCTAAAAATACAGACTCACATGTGCTGTAACAAGGCATCAGGCCACATCCACCAACGTACTGTAGGGAGACAATGTACACACACACAAAGACATGCAGAAACACTCCACTACCTACGCACACGTACGCCTGAAACACAACGCACAGGCACTCAGAAGTTCCCCGTCCCTCGGCGAGGACGGGATTAAACAAGCCGAAGCTGGGAGAAAGGCAGAAAACAGCACTTCTGCAAGGAGACTCCAAATTATACTGTTCATCTAATCCGGTAACCGAGGCGCTCAGAGAGTGCATGTCTCGGCCAGAGAGGTTTTAGGAAGCTTTGGAGTTTGGCTTTGTGGAAGCTAACTCCTCGCTCCTGCACTGCAGTGATCCCACTTCATTTACAGTGTAAACAGACGCATGGAGAAAATCCTCCTCTCGTTGCACTCAGCTGTTTTCAGTGGGTTCCTGTGTCGTGCACAAGCGTCGAATGAACGCTATTGGCTGAAAAAAGCTGCTTTATTCGAAATAATCAAACTAGCTACAGCTAACCAGCTAGGTTAAATGCTAAATATCGTTGCTAGCCGGCTAACCCCACGACGATCTCTTTCCCAAACTCAGTGACTAGAATTAGCCGGGGTGACGCCCTTTAGACCGTCAGTGGCTAGTTGTCAATCAAAGTGGCGCCACTTAGATTGACAGCTATGAATTGTGCATAATGATGTATGCTGTATATTTTAAACGAACGCCTTATAAAAAAATTCGCCCCCCCCCAGAGTTGTCATGGAGTAGAAAAACAGCTTATGAGACTAGAGCCATGTTTTGAACCAGGCTGCAAATATGTTTTTTTTCTGTGGTAAAATCGGACATTTTAACATGGGGCTCAAATGTAATTGACTCCCTTCTGCGGCCTGCTCTAGTGGTTATTCAAGGAACTGCAGCTTTTTTGCACTTCCGCATTGGCTTCATTTTTCAGCGCCGGAGGTTGCCGCTTGAAATTGACACACTCATATGTCCTTACTGGCCACCGTACCAAAGATCAGTGTTGTGGGTTACGTTCAGTCCTGCACATGAAAGTTTTACTGAATCATAAAACTGTCTTGAGCGGAAACCGAACAGAGGATGAGCCCTTCTGATTACAATGACCTTCCTCCAGCGCCACCATCAGGACAGACATTCCAACAGTTTTGTCTCCTGCTGTTTTGAACATCACAGTATATATAGTATCTATTATACTGTATGGAGGCTGTAGAATATGCTGATGGTGCTCGGTTGGAGGAGTTCCAGCGCAGAGCTGTTAACCTTGGCTGTTTTCTGTTGCTGTTGTTGTTGTGTTTCGCTCCGACGGCTGTTTTCTGGGCAGAGTTGTTGCTGCTGTTGCTGTGACTCATCCGTCTCCTGTCAGCGGTGACGGGAAGAGAAATCTCATCTCCGTAAGAAAAACCCATCCTTCAAACCTGTCGGCAGAAACACTCATCAGCACATCCGCGTCTCACGCCTTCCCCCGTCCTCTTCCTCTCCTGTTACCTTTCCTTTTCCCTCATTCATTCATTCATTCATTCATTCATTCATTCATTCATTCCCTTTCATTCCATCTTTGATTTGTTTCCTTTCCTATATCTCCTTTCCTTTCCTCGTTTCCTTCCTTTCCGTTTCATTTCCATTCACTCAGTGTTGTTTCCTATTGAAACGACTGGTATTATTTTGTGTATGAATTCATTATTGTCACATTAAATGAATAATTATGATGATGGATAGCAGCCATTGTTTCTTGGTCTTTCGCCTCCTCAAAGGTTTTTTGAAGAGCTCAAATGTTGGAAGTGATTTTCTGTCCTTCTTTCAAGCGCCTTCTCTTCAGAACCTTTGAAACCAGCTGGGAGAAGCCAACACACCTTGTTTGGAGTAGAATCAGAAAATGAACCACTTTTAACCATAATAACATCTTTTTTTCTGCAGTAATATTAGTGTGACATTCATCTCATGTCTGAAGTGACAGGGAAAAGAAAGAGGAGGGTGGCATTTAGCAAAGGTCACCAGCAGGATTTGAACCCATGTTATCGTGTTCTGCACCTTGGCCCGAGTGCCACCGGAGCCGAGCTGCGCCCCCGCCCCCCCTCGGACTGACTGACTGGTCCTCTGAAGGTCACCGGCAGATTAATGAGCTGATCGCTGACAGAGGAAATGTGTCTGACACCGCGGCCTTCCTGTCTCCCTCCTCCTGTAATGATCATCATTTTCTCTTATCTACACGGCTGCCGACTCGCTCACAGCGGGTTATTATGAATCAGTCTGGAGGACACACCTGCCTTTCACCCCCCATTTTTCTCTCCGTCCTGCCGGCTCTCGTCCCCGTCGTGAGGTGAAAACCTCATTATTCCAAATTTGAGAAGCACGGGGGGGTTCGGGGAGACGGCACAGTCGGCTGTGGGTTTAGAAAATGTGGAGTCTGTTCCTGCAGGACGGCTTTTCAGTCTTTACAGATTTTCCTGTATCGTTCATATGTGCAGTGGTCTAACGGGCAGAATTTTACATTTCAAGATTATTTGGGACATTTTTACCTTTTGTTAAACGTTTTGACATCTGAGAGACAGACAGGGAACATGTGGAGACAGATGTCGTCCTGCCAAGTCATTCCTCACCTTTCTATTATTTATATATAACTATATCTATTCTTCTCAAAAGTGCAGATAAAACTGGGATTAAACTGGGCTTATCAGTCTCGCTTATCAGTTTAACAGTGCATTTTACAGCTTTCACAGTGATTCTCTATAAGACAAGATGTTGGTTCTATAAAATAGTCAAACAAGTCCTCCAATAAATGACAAAAGCTGTTTGTTATTGTTGCTTTTCTAAATGAATATGAGGTTGTTGTTTTTTTATCTGATGGCTCCATGATTCAGATGTGACCTTGGCCTTTTGTCTTTAAATGAACTACAGTGTCAAAATGTCCCTTCTCAGCCACTGTAGTTTTCTTAAAGGCAGCTGTTGTCTTATGAGAAGGTGACGTTGACTTAACAGTAATCTAAGTTCTTCTTCTTCTTCTTCTTATTAGTTACATGTGCATTTATATTGTGTTGGATCAGTTTGAGCTTTTTTATTGTTCAATTTGAATATTAATCTGTTAAATGTAGTGATGCATAATAAGCTACAACACTGTGTAGTTTCTGATCACATGACTTATCTGAACATCGTCTGATCCCTCTCATCAGTCGGTAACTGAGCCAGATTAAGGAGACAGGAAACACTTCACTCCTCTGAGCTCAAATGAATGAATTTTGTTAAGTGGCTGAGAGCTCTCTGATTTGCAGCGAGTCGTCGGCTCGCGGCGTGACGGCTGAATGACACGTCTGTGCACAGTAATTTCTACTTGTTTCATGATTTAACGACTGTGTTGCCATCTTCCATTGACAGACAGACGCGAAACTAACATTTATTTACATAAAGCGTCAGCGATTATTAAAGAGATGACGTGAAATGACATGTTTATTTGCTCTCACGTTTGTTTTCATGTCATTTAACAAATTACACATCACACAAACAGAAGTGAGACGTTCAAACCTGGCCTTCCTGACGGCTGACAGCCGGACGTGGCGGCGCAGAAGTGAGCTCATCCTCTTCCTCCTCTTGCTTCCAGTTTTCTCTTCTTGCCTCAGGTTTCTCCTCGACGACTCCTTAATTAGCTGCACATCTCCTTTGAATTACATTTAAAAAAAAGAGTCTGTGCTGCGGGTCCGGGTCAGGGCTTCTCCAAGCTAATTACCACTTAGCTCCGAGTGCCGCTCTGTGTTGTGTTCGGCCGGACTGGGGGGATAAGTGTGTGTGTGTGTGTGTGTGTGTGTGTGTGTGTGTGTGTGTGTGTGTGTGTGTGTGTGTGTGTGTGTGTGTGTGTGTGCTGGCTCTCTGAAGAGTTAAAGTTTTTTTTGTTTCATACTGTTTCCTTATCTTTGTTCTTCAGATGTGTCATTCTCAAAGGCTCAAAATCACACATACAAACACACACGACTTCTCATTGGCCAGATGGAGGAAAGACTGTGAGTGTGTGTGAGTGTGTGTGTGTGTGTGTGTGTGTGTGTGTAGTTGGAAAGACAAGCCAAGAACTACAGTGAGACAATATAACAAAGAGAAGTAAAACAACCACAAAGATTCAAAATGACCACAAAGAAAAGCGAAAAGACAAAGAGTCAGTAGACGACCACAAAGAGATGCAAATCAACCCCATAGAAAGACAAAATGAATAAATGCAAAACTGCTACAAAGAGACACAAAAGGACTACAAGGCTACAAAGAAACACAGAACAACTGCAAAGAGTCACAAACAACTAAAGACCAATCAACAACAACAACAGATTCTTCAGTTCAACGTGTTTGTGTCCAGGGGCCTGTTGTCTCATAAGCTGTCCACTGTGTGTGTGTGTGTGTGTGTGTGTGTGTGTGTGTGTGTGTGTGTGTGTGTGTGTGTGTAGAGAGTGTGTTTGAGTCGGTGTAAAGTTGTAGAAGTTGAAGCGTCAACTCGCTGTGTAAGTTTTCTTTGAGGGGTTTTCTTACTTATGTTCTCCAGATGTCACACTCGACTGCATAAGTGATGAATGCACACACACACACACACACACACACACACACAGGCTCAGTCAGACTCGCTGAGGCACACGTCACACTGTCTTTACAGTAAGTCATTAGTGAGTTTGCATCACACACGCTTATCATGCGAGAGCCCTCCCATCTGCTCCCACTCCTGCCCGGCCTCATTACCGGGGGCTCCTGTTGATAACAGACTCCTGCTTCTCTTTTTTTAAGACTCCATAAATTATTCAGTAATTAAGAGGTTTGTGCTGTTGGGTTTGTTCTGGAAGTCTGCCTGGCTACCTCCTCCTCCTCCTCCTCCTCCTCCTCCTCCTCCTGTACCGAGCGCTGACAGCTCTGCAGGAGCAGCCATGAACTTCGCTCCTCTTCCTCTGGATCTCAGGCGTCGGAACGAGCAGCTCCACTGACCTTTTCATATGCGGAATTCTGTTTGCTACAAGTGGGAATATGTTGACACCAGATTGATGTTGTGATGTGAAAACACACTTCAGTGGAGGGGGTTGTGTTTCTGTTTGTTTCTCAGAATAACTTCTCAAAAACTAGTTCACAGAGTCCGGTGAAATTAGGTGAAAATGTTTTGGATCCACATTTCTTAAAAACAATTCCAGGAACACGGTCACTATGTTCAGATAAACTGCTGCACTGAGTTGAGTGAAAGATAATTTAACTGTCCTCTGATTGTCTGTGGTTGAATTTTTGTCATCAGATCCGATCCAGATGCAAATGTTCTATTATTAAGATATATTGCACGGGGTAATGAAATAATGAAATATTGCACTGTGCAATATTTTTTTTTCACTGTGCAATATTTCATATCTGTTCATATTTCATTTCTGTCTGGTCTCATAGGGTATATACAGACCTGAACTTAGTGTTTGCTCCATCATATGTTATCCATGGTTTATATAACTGCAGTCTTTCCCTCATCTTAATTGTTTCATGTTGCCAGTGTTTTGCAGAACTGTCCAGTGTTTTGGCTGTAGGCTCGAATACGTCTCTCTCTGTTTACTTTGCCTGCTTCCTCAAAATGAGATGCCATTTTCATTTCACTCACCAGTCCTGCGCCATTTAAAATTAATTAATTCAAACTTGTGAAATAGGTGGCGCTAAAAGATCGGTGAGAAGCGATTACATGTAGATCAACTGACTCGACTAATATGAGCTTTGTCCAGTTTGGTCACTTCAGTTCTCTCAAAGACCAGAACTGTCAAGAACAGGGCACATTTGAATGGTCGTGCTTTTACCTCTGCATGTAGATTCACTCATCGCTGACTTGAATTCCGTCCAAAATCATTGTTTTTCTCCTCATCTCGTCGTCATCTTTCCTCTGTTTGCTTCCTGTCTTCCTGCCTCCTCTCTCTCCATCGCTCCTCCTGCAGCCGATGATCAGTGTTGACAGTGATATGGTAGTTGGGTTGTGACCTGCAGCAGAGGTCTGCTCCCTCATGCTTGGCTAAGTGTGTTTTTATTTGTGTGTGTGTGTGTGTGTGTGTGTGTGTGTGTGTGTGTGTGTGTGTGTGTGTGTGTNTGTGTGTGTGTGTGTGTGTGTGTGTGTGTGTGTGTGTGTGTGTGTGTTCAGAGTTTAACCCCCCCGGCGGCAGTGTTCAGCCGGCTGCTGTGGACTCGGGTCAGCGCAGGTCATTTTTGTTATCTTCCCATATTTTCTTTATCACTCTATCAGTTTTTCTCATCCTCTCCAGGTCGTTCCCTCCTCTTTCCTTTCCTTCCCTTATTTCTTTCTTCTTCTATTGTTTCGCTGTTCCATGCCCTCCTTCTTACTCTCATCCATCTTCTTTCCCATTGTCTTTCCATTCCCTCCTTCTCCCTCGTTGTTCTCTTCTCTTTCTCCTTCTCGCTCCCTTTTTCACACCAATTCCTATCTTCATCTTTTCTCCCCCCCTCACTCGCTTCCCTTCCTTATCCACTTCTTTCTTTTTTCTTCTTCTCTTTACAAACAATCTCCATCCACAATCTCATCTTCCTCCTCATCCTCTCTCTCCATCCTCTCTTCCTTTCCTCGTCCTCCCATCGCCTTATTTCTTCTTCCCTGCATCCTCCTCTACAGTCTTTCATCCAAATCTCCCATTTCATCTCCTCTCTCTCTCTCCCTCCTCTCTCTCTCCCTCCTCTCTCTCCTCTCTCTCTCCCTCCTCTCTCTCTCCCTCCTCTCTCTCCCTCCTCTCTCCTCTGGTCTGGGTCATGGAGGCACAGCTCCCCGGGGGGCCGGTTATGTAAGAGCTTAGCGTGCTGATGTGATGCATGGGGAAGTGTTTAGGCGGCCGAGCTGCTCAGACCCTCACCGCCTGACACACACACACACACACGCACACACACACACACACACATACACACATAAACAAATCATCCTGTAAGCAAGAGCTGCATGCAAGCTGGCACTTTAGCATGAGATCTACTTCTGCTCAGACTCTCACTGCAGCTTCAACACTGAGCTATAATTATACATTTTAATTAATTAATATTTTGTCACTGTACTGCTTCATATCTGGTCTTCTGTGATTCCTCGTATTGTCAGTCCTCACTCCAGATGTTGAACCTTTTCCATTCGGACACAAGATCATCAGTTGGGTCCAACACTCACGGCGGCTGATCAGCTCTGATTCCAGTTCAAGTGTTGGATGGGATTGAGGTCAGGGCTCAACCTCCATTGTGAAATCATGCTTGTTTCAAATACCAATTCAGCTGTATGGTTCAGATCAAAACCATGTGCTGTCTAATTTCAGTCTAATCACAACAGCACTGATTCACTGTCAGTCTCATTAACACACAAGCGAAGACGATTTTTACGACATCATAAATTCTCCCAGTTTGCAGGACCACGGGGTCCACTGCACCGCTCGCAGCCCCAAACCTGGCACCGCCGGCGTCACGTGCCTCCGACCGAGCCGCACATTCCCTTTCAAATCGCACAAATGAGACACAGGAGCATGTGTGGAAGGAAGGAAGCAAATAGTGGAAAGCATGAGTGCGGCTGCCTGGCGACCATACGGCCTCCATCCCACTCTAATAGGCCTATTAGTCACAGAAACAGACTGTGAGTGATTATGAGCAATCAGGCTACACAGAGAAAGACCACTAAGGGGAACAGGGGGGAGCGGGGGGAGGGAGGGGGGAGAAAAGAGAGAATAGAAGATGAGGAAAAGAATGGGCGATCGAGAAAGAGAGGACAGGAAATGGAAAGAAATATGGAAGATGAGCGGACGAGCCGAGGGTCCCCGAGCCGCTATTATCACTCTGCACAAAAGGTTAATTAAGTCATTCATGGAGGTAAAAAAGCACTGAGCATCGACCAGGCTGGACGTACTTCAGCGTCCTGCCACACATCACACAAATCAAATGAAACCGGCCGGACGCTCGCATTCAGAGGGAGGACAAAGCTAATAGGCTGCTCGGCTAAAGACGCTCATTTGTCAACATCAGCGTGGCCGAGCAACACAGATCCATCTTTGACATGAGCGTGTGTGTGTGTGTGTGTGTGTG
>JBBMOC010000477.1:0-21646 GCA_037975185.1 Centropyge bicolor
GGAGGTTGCCTCTTGAGCTTGACCCATGCTCGAGTCACGTAAAAGTCAGGAATGTCCACCTCACCTTCTGATCTGTGCCTGTGTTGCATCTCTGTCCATTCTCCATATAGTTCAACAACAAGAATTGCTTTATTACTTGTTTAACTTTTCTTCTAGCCCCATCATCAGGTCAAAATTTCAGTTCAAGTTGGTTTCTGACCAAATCCCTGCATCCCCACTGACATTCCCATCAGCCTCAGCTGTACCTCCTGTTTACTGCTAATTAGCAAATGTTAGCTTGCTAAGATGCTAAACAAACATGACAAACATTACACCCTCAGCATGTGATTAGCATTTAGCTGAGAGCACCGCTGTGCCTGAGTGCAGCCTCACAGATTTATGATCAAGATGCGAACAGACATTTTGTGGCTGTACTCGTTTCAATGACTGTGTGTCTTTGGTGTCGTTGTTTTGTGTCTGTGTTTCCTGAATAACGATCAGAAGAACAACAGAAGTGGATGAGCTGATTTGTTGCATAAACACGAACATTTTTCTTTTCCTCACGTAAAGCCAGAGTCAGTAACTAATGAAATGCAACCTAAAATGTTTGATTCCTGTCGAGTGTTTGTAGATACATTAAGTCGTGAATTTCAGGTGAACATGTGCAACAACTCAGTCAGTGACATGACGATGAATGTGAATTCCTTTTGCACTGAAAAGATTCCTTCAAAGTGCATCTATGTAAGTGTGAGACATTACATGAACCTGTCCTGAAGATAAAGTCTGAACTTTTTTGTGAACATGCTCAAAGGTGTTAATAGAAATCATATTTTACAATGTTTTGTCCAAAACCGTTGGAATGAAAATGAGGAAATTCATCCATTCTGAGCTGTGTTAAATGTGAACGTTGTGGAAGGGAAATAATCTGGATGGATCTTGTGTCCTGGAACAGTTTCTGTTTCTTCTTCTTTGATGGTATTGAAGATGACAGCTTTATGTTGTAGCTGTAAATTCTCATGTTGCTCACTTCATCATGAGAATATTCATGTAATGTCCCTGTTGAATAATACATTTGTGAGATTATGAGGGAGCTCATTTGCAAGATGCTTGGCAGCTCAAGTGCCTCTTACTGATAAATGTGTATTTTCCAAAGTTATTAAAGCTCTGATCTACATGTGCTCGTGTGCCGTCTCTTGGTTTGATGCAGGATTCATAAAGTACCAGTTATAAACACATCATTTAGAGTCGGCCCCTTCGCCCCAGCAGAGCAGTGGCGGGCGAGCGAGCTAGAGGGCGAATGAAGAGAGAGAACAAGGCCGTGAATCAGAGAAATAAAAAGTTTATTTTCTGATTGTTTCGTGGTAGTTAATATTCTACAATAACAGCCCAGCAGGATAGTGCCACATTCACACACTTCAATCATTAGTGCATCATTTTCATTCATGACAGTTGTTCACAGGAAGCATCCAAAACAAGAATTAAAGCTCCAAAATAGGGTCAAAAATTAAATTTGCCCTGCACCTTGTTTTCCGATCAGATCCCTGCACTAATAACATCCTCAGCTGTGTTTTGTGTTTAGTGCTAATTAGCATATATTAGCATGTTAAGGAGCTGAACTCAGATGATGAACAAGGAGGAATAGACATGAGTGTTTTAGCTTGCTCTGTGGACGACACAAAATGTGTACAAATATATGGCCAGAACCACGGAAAGGTTTGAAGGAAATGTCTGATCAATCAAGCTCTGAGGGTGGAAGTTGGAAACAGCAGGGACGATTTCCTTCAGCTTGTTAATGGCAAAGTAAAGCTGAAACAAGGTCATTGATTTTACACAGAAATGCTCAGACGTTCAGCAGGTGAGGCGGCTCTGCAGGATGCAAACTGACTTTAAAGTTCAGACATATTCAAAGAGGAGGGGGAAGTGAAAACAGGAAGAAACTTCAGGTGCAGCCACACATATACAAAGGTTCAGAATTAATGAATATTACTGTGATTCACACAAGTGCAAGTTGAAGCTTCTTCAGTTCTGAATGACTGGCACTGAGACCCAGGTATTTATCCCTCTGTAGAGTCGTTAACTGTCATTGATACTACTTAGTATGCAGGAGNCTCATTGCCTTATAGAAGCAAGACCAGAGTGAGACAGAGCTGAGAGGAGACCTGAAACAAAGCAACAGGAAAATGTCATTCAGAGCAGGACTAATGCACCGAATGTGTGTGGTTTGACAGAAGTCTGATGTGTAAGTGCTTCTGACACAATTCATTTCAGTATCAGAATATTTCACAGTGTTAACCAAAGAAGTTGCTGTAAAATAGTTGTATCATAATCTGAACATTCAGTTTTTCCTTTGTTCCTTTATTCATTAAACAATGGGCACATTTACAATCATATAAACATTATATTCTCATTATAACTTGACTTGAGTAGCTAAAACCTGTAAAACACATTTGGCATATTAAACATTTGTTTATTATATAAATATATTTGTCCAAAAGTTCTATGTGAAAATGAAGAACCCGTCTTTCTTCCATGTCACATGCTTGTGCTGTAAATCTGATTTATTTTGTAAAAGTTCTCTCTCTGATGGGGGGGTGGGGGTGGTCGGGGGTGGGTGTAAGGCACATATACTTCATCAGCTAACCCACAAAAGACAGGAAGTTGATTTGAATACAGCTATACCTGCTAAACATCTGCGACTGAGAGACTGTTTTTCTAAGCACAAAGCACTTTTCCCTTTTTTGCATCAACAACCTTAACTTTCAAACTAGAAGGTTGTTCGTCATGCAAAATATTTCCCTACGCTAAGAGGTGTATTTTTTGTTGTAGAAAGTCTCTGAGATCGGCTCCTACTGTTTCCTGTTTCACGACTTTCATGATAGTTGCTGTTATCATGCAGCACATGTGTCACTCACTTTCCATTGGCACACTTCACCCACACCACCATCATCAACTTAACACCATGACTGTCAGTGTCAGCGAGCTTCTGCAAACTGGACGACTGAGACAGAAATGCTGTTCTCCTCAAACAACATCCAAAGTAAATTTAACGCAGCCATAACAAAGAGGCACGAGCAGAAAATGAAGCAATGGATGAATTACATGTTACTAATAATTCAGTAGCTATGGGCAAACACTCAGAGACACTTTGGGGGGTTTCATCATCCAGAGAAAATGTTTATGACGATTTAATGCAAAATTCAGTTCAGATGCATAAACAGGTGTAATTTTCAGTCTCAAGTGTCTGACGATGTACAGCTTCACATTTTCAGGACAATTAATATCTGATTATGAATGAATTATTCTGTCAGACCTTCTGTTGTTGCAGACACTCAGCTGGACAGAGCTGAAACGCTGCCTCTTTGTTTCAGTCTTTCAGATCAGACAGAAACTGCTCGATGTCTCCACACATTCGGTTCCTGTTTCTTTCTTTGATCCTCTCCAGCGTTCGGATGCTGTTCTCGCGATAGATGGATTGTAACGGAATCTCCGCTGCCCTCATGTGATATTCTATCGACTTGTAGCTCTCCTTGCGAGTGAAATGTACATATTTGGCGTAGTAGTTGTAAAGCATCTGCTCCCCTTCAGGATCCAGATGGCTGTCCAGCAGTTCCTCGTAGATCTGATCAGCTTCAACTTGCTGGTTCGACTTCCCGTAGATGTTTGCAAGAGTGATTTTTCTTTTATGTGAAGAATGTGGGTAAAGAGAAATGACTTCCTGATAGAGGCTGATTGCTCTGTTGATCATGCTGCGCTCCAGCGGATTGGTCTTGTTGAGGAAGATGCTTTTCTTGTAGCAGATGGCGGCGCACCTCTTCAGGTAACGCTCACCTGGGTGTCTCTCTAGAATCTCCTCTGCCAGGTCGATGGCCTCATCCATGGACACACACACTCGGTACAGCTTCAGTAAAGGTTTGATGCCACTGTAGCTGCTCACAGGCTTTCTTAAAACCCTTCGAGCCAACTCACGCACTTCGACTTTTATTTTCTTCCCTTTCTTAGCCTGAGCCTGAAGGTAAAGAGCAGCCAGGTACAAGTTCCCTGGATCGTGTTCCCTGGCTATTTTCATCTTCTCCAGGATGTCGTCCTCCAGCCCTGTGTTGCTGTGCTTGAAAGCACTCAGTAGCGCCAAGACGTGGCTGGTGTGCCACTCCACCGTGTCCGGCTGCATCCTGATGGCTCTCTGGAAAAAATCTGCCGCCTCCAGCTTTTGCTCTGTGCTGAACTTCATCAGGGTCCAGGCTTTTTCAGCACAGATCTCCGGGTGGAGCTGGTCCTGGGATGGAGATGGATATTCACTCATCAGGGCGTCGACCTTTGACAGGTAAGCCTGAGTCTCAGCTTGTCCCCCCAGGAGGTGGTGCAGCCAGGCCAGGTTCCCGTAGTTCACCACCAACCAGGGACCCTCATCCGAGACCGTGTTCCTCATCTGGCGGAAAGCCTCCGCCGCCATGCTGAAGAAGCGCAGGGCATCGCTGGCGAGCCCCAGCTGGTGGTGGATGAAGCCCTGCAGGTTGTAGATGTGACCCAGCCAGCTGTAGCCCTCCTCGGTGCCGATGTCCTCCAGCTTGTCCCTGAGACAGAAAAGTGTGGACCTGCTGGGGTCCAGGTCCCAGGTGAAGTGACACTGCAGGGCCTCCAGTCTGGACTCCAGCGTCGACTGACTCTGAGCAGCACTGAAGGGGATGAAACATGTCAAATGTTAAATCACATCTGCAAAACAATAAGAAAGAAAGAAAGAAAGAAAGGACGATGGATGATAGAGAGGAAGGACGGTGTGATAGAAAGAAGAAGACTAAAGGAGAGAAACCCAGTAGAAAAGAGGGAATAAGGAAAGATAGGAGGTATGAAGGTAATAAGAAATAAATGTTAAACATACGAGCCATGTTACTGATCGCAGAAGCAGATTCTCACCTCATCGTCCAGCTGTTCCCTGTAGTTTTCTAAATGTGAGTCTCTGGTTTCTGTTCTCTGTGCACACGCTTGCTTTCGGTGGTGGCACCATAAAATCACTAATGTTCAACTTGTACAGCGCTGTAACTGATGTCATGTTGAGGACTGGAGCTGGACTCAGTGGACTTTGGATTTGGACTCAGTGGACAGTGGATTTTCCCACTAAGACAAACCTGCAGCCACGTGTACTGAAAGAACACAGCAAGTCATGACACCTCACATCTACATGGAGCCAAAGAGACCCAGGTGGTATACGAAAGAAATACAGAAATAATGGATGCCTCATTTGACTTACACCTTGATATCAACTTTTTAACAATTAAAACCAAATGCGACAATCCAAGGTTCTGTCTGTGATTCAGAGTATATCTGTGGTGGAAAATGAAGAGTTAATCTGCTGCACACTTTTTAATCAGAGCGAAATTTGAATCTTTGGATGCATATATCTATATATATACAAGTCATTCCAAACCAAAAGGCTAAAGTCTAATCAAAGCAGTGAGTCATTTGGTCATAAGTCAAAGCTGAGTTACACGTCTTCGACTCGAGTCTCACTCCATTCCATGTGACATGAGTTGAGTCCATATCTCAGTTTTGTGAACGTATTAATTTTTTTTTTATTATTTGAAGTGATTGTTATAGCATTTTTCAAGGGAAAGAGAGTGATTAATCGAAAGCACTCACAGCCAAATTGTGCTATGTTATGTATCTGTATTTATCTTTACATAAAAAATCTGTAACTTATAACTTGTAACTGAAATGTGACGTGGAAAATTAAAACAAACTAAAATAATTTATCATCATTTATATGTATATGTTAGGCATATATATATTATATGTTATGTTGATGTTGGCTAATGTCGCAGTTTAATAAACAATACTGCAGAATAATTTCTTTTGTTGTGAGCAAAGTGAAATATCAAGGTATCGAGGTAATTTATAATTTTTCCTATTGGGGTCAGTAAAGACCCAAACAGCGTTCATGCTACAGAAAACTGCAGAGGAAGAAGACGAAGCGGGAGAAAAGCAGATTTTTTTTAAAAAAGGAGAAGAAGAGGCTCGATGACGTCGTTGGGCTGCGACAGAAACAAGGTGCATGTAGCAGCAGTTAGAGGCGACTTTCCAGGCTCTGCTGCTTTCTGTGAGGTTGAAACCATGATGTGAGTTTTTATGACAACTGTGTGAGTAACAGCTTTAATATCTCGTCAGGGAAAATGACAAATGCCGTGTGTTAAACTCACAGTGAGCCACAGTCACTCTGCTGGTGTACAAATACTCAACTAGCCGTCGTTAGCTGAACTTGCTAATTAGCTAACTTTATTTCTGACCCGCGTCGGGCTTCGTTTGTTTTTCAGGTGACGATGTGACAACCAGCCGTGTCAGTGTCGTGGAGCAGTGCAGCCGCAGGAGGTGGAGGAGGGGCAGGCGGAGGGTCTGAGCTCTGTGGCGGCCGCTGTCGGTGTCCGGGATGGAGACCTGGACCCCCAATCCCCGAGCCAAGCCGTTCATCCCCCGCCAACAGAGAAGCTTGTACCTCACCTGGAAATACAAACTGACCAACAAGAGGACGATTCGTCGCTTCTGCCAGGTAAATACAAATCTGTCTGTGAAGGTGGAGCTAAAGTCTGTTGTTGGTTTGTGTTGCAGCAGCAGAGGAAACAAGGAAACAAACATTCTTGAATATTACAACACTTTAGAACTCACATTAAGTTTACAAGAACAGCACTGGGGTGGTGGTTTTGGATTCACCAAACCAGTTTATCTCACATGTCCAAAATGGAAACTCCACTAATGGGAAATGGGCTGTAGCTCAGTTGGTAGAGTGGTTGTCCACCAATGGGAAGGTTGGTGGTTCAATCCCTGGCCCCCTGCAGTCTGTGTGTCAGAGTGTCCTTGGACTCCCAACTGAGCTTTGGATAAAACCATCTGCTAAATGTAATTGTAGAATTTTCAAAGTAAAAGTTTTCATGTAATGTTGCAGCTTCTGCACATTACTAAAGATATTTTATTCAGGTTTGGTTCACACATGTTTTTGGGGGAAGGTTTAGTTACTGTAGTCTGATCTCCTAAACAATGAATATAAGAAATCTGATCTTTCCATGCAATGTTAGCTTTCACTTCAGCATCTCTCTTTGTCCTGGTAAAGATGTGAATGCTTTTTCATTTTGTAATGGGAGTGGACGGCTAGTAGAGTTGAACACACTGGTCACAGAGAAGAGTGTGTCATCAGAGCTCCATGCAGACGCTGCTGACTTCCACAGTGTGTAACATTAACCCACACGTCCATGTTTTCCTTCCACAGGCTGGCGCTGTGCTGTTTCTGCTGGTCACTGTTATCGTCAACATTAAACTTATCTTGGACACAAGAAGAGTGGCTAATGAGGATGCAGCAGCTCAAGAATATGGTGAGAAACACGTCCAGTGGTTATTCTGGTACATCATCATGTACATGTGTTGTTTGACTAGACATCATTGTCATAATGTATCACATCTCAGCATGACTGTACTGTGGAGTACTTAATAATGGTCTGATGCTCCGACAGAGGACACAATACCCAACATGGAGACCCCACGCAGGCCGGCTAATGGACGCAAGGTCCTGGACATTGAGGTGTACTCCAGCCGCTCCAAGGTCTATGTGGCAGTGGACGGCACCACTGTGAGTCCAACTGACTGATTGACTGACTGTCCAGTTAGAGATGATATGTCTTCTCATTTGACTCTAGGAATGATGATGAATAAGAGGATTTACCCCTTTAAACATGTAACTGCACGATGAAATCCAGCATATAGGTAAATGCACATGTTGATCGTCTCCTGCAGGTGTTGGAGGATGACATGCGGGAGCAGGGCAGAGGCATCCATGTGATAGTTCTCAACCAGGCAACTGTGAGCATTTACTCTGTATTCTTTATTTCAGTTTTATGGCTTTTATGTGTTCGTAATTATAGTTAATACTGCTTTCCCCATTTGTCCATTGTTTGGCTGTGATGATAATATATAAACAGCAGCACTGACTTAATGAGAATTTTTTTCTGTAATGGAAGAAAGTTAAAAATGCAGAACGAAAAATAATGTTTTTTTAATTAAATGGGGGCAAATCAGACGGGTCAGTTAAATCAGTCACTGTCATGTGTGTCTCAGGGTCATGTGATGGCCAAGAGGATATTTGACACCTACTCTCCCCATGAGGATGAAGCCATGATCCTCTTCCTCAACATGGTGACCCGGGGTCGAGTCCTCATCTTCACCATAAAGGTCAGTCGCTGCAGCTGCTTCAGTGATGAATCGGATATGAGTTATTCATGTTATATTCATTCATGTGACAAATTAAAAGAAAAATCTGAATGAATTAGTGGTGAAACGTGTTTTCTTCCGGCAGGACGAGGGGACGTTCCACCTGAAGGACGCTGCTAAGAACCTGCTGAAGAGTCTGGGCAGCCAGGTGTCCCTCAACCTCAGCTGGAGGGACATGTGGACGCTGGTGGTGAAGAAAGGAGGTAGAGGAGCAAATCAAATGTCTTTATGTTCAGACGTAACTGTCAGAGCTACTTCAAAAACAGGCTTTTAGGTCTTTGATTATTTAAGAGTAAATCAGGGTTTGTTTTAAGTTCCCTGTGAGTTCAGTTTCATCTAAATTATTTACGTACTTTTTTTCGTATATTTGGTGGTTCAGATCTGTCTTTCTGCTTTTTCAGTGTTTCAGAAAAGTCTTCTTATTGTATTTTAGTACATAGGCGTAGTCCTACACCCACCAACATTTCTGGACCTTATTTGATCATCTGCTGTTGGTAGCAAAGCACCCACAGCAATGCAGCTCCATGAGTGTCTGTGTTTTCTGTTTTGCAGCTCTGATTTCAGCCTAAAATTCTGTTTTGGCTACAAGACCTGACACACACTCCCCTCAGTTTCTC
Source organism: Centropyge bicolor (assembly GCA_037975185.1). NCBI lineage: Eukaryota > Metazoa > Chordata > Actinopteri > Pomacanthidae > Centropyge > Centropyge bicolor. The sequence goes on from JBBMOC010000477.1 coordinate 8,844, forward strand.
ACATGTTACACTGGTCTCTGTTTACATGTTTCACATGTAGTCAATATGGAAAAAAAGAGAATAAGAGCTCAATGAAGGAGGCAGACTGTGGAAGTTTAAGTTTAGAATCAGTTTGATCAGCGAAGCTTTCTGAGATCACCTGTTTTGACCTGCTGTGTTTGGGCTTCCAGGTCAGGTGTATGGAGAGAAGCACTCAAAGTCTCCGGCTCTGTCCACCTGGGGAGACCCGGTGCTGCTGAAGACTGAGGTGCAGCTCACAGCCTCTGAAGGTGAGATACAGTTTTAATGTGCTTGTACAACTGTGAAATATGTCACACATAAATATATGTGAAGATAAGTGTCTAACAAACTGAACGTGATCGTCCGTCCTGCAGAGGCGGAGTGCCACTGGGCGGACACCGAGCTGAACAGGAGGAGGAAGATCTTCTGCAGTAAAGTGGAAGGATACGGCAGCATCTGCAGCTGCAAAGACCCGGCGCCCATCGAGTTCAACCCCGACCCTGTAAGACACAGACAGGACTCTCTCTTCACTGTTGTATTACAATGTTTTCAGGGCTGTTTGTTTTATTGAGCTACATATAAGATAGAAGGACAGCATTTCAAAAAAATGGTAAATGACATTAAAGACATGGATTATATTTACTCTTTGACAGAACTAGGCTTATGCTAAGATATGCTGGTGCTAGTTTCACATTTACTGTACAGAGTAAGGAGCATATTTCCCAAAATGTTGAACTATGTCTTGAATGTAAATTACTATAAAATTCACAATGTCAAACTGACTCTCTACTCACTATATTTTCCTTCTCCAGCTTCCTGTCAATAATGTGTTCAGTGTCCCAGTGGCCGTCATAGCAGGGAACAGACCCAATTATCTCTACAGGTAAGATGGAAACTAAAGCTTTTTTGTTCTTTTTCTATTGAAGCAGAAACAGCGACAGCACAGTTCAGAAATTGCTAGATAAACTGCAATTTAACATCTGAGTTATACTGTTAAACAAATGAAGATAAATGAGGCGAACAGACAGTAAATATCTAGAGAAGTCAATTATTACGCTTTACTTGACATTTTAAATTGACTGTGTAGAAAATAAGCTGTGATGAACTGCTGTTATGAAGGCAGGATGAAGAAAGACGCAGCCCCTCCCTTAGAAATACATTTGATGTTAATATGAAGGGAATTTCTAATGTAGCTGTCCAAGTTTTGTTAAACTGACAGAGATACAGAACGTCTGATGCGTCTCTGGTGCTAAAGTCAGTGACAAATGTTTGTTGTTTGTGTTTGTTTTTTTCAGGATGCTGAGGTCACTTCTTTCAGCTCATGGTGTCAACCCGCAGATGATCACAGTCTTCATCGATGGATATTATGAGGTACCAGGTTTTATCATCGTATCCATTCACCACTCACACTAATACCATGATACTGTGGTTGTAAATCCAGACGTTATAAAATATAGTCAGAAGGAAACTGAATGCTTGTTCAGGTAAGACTCAGTTAGTTTGTCAGGGGAGTACAGAAAACCTACTGGGTGGATTGTCATGAAGCTTGGGCCAAGGAAGATCCATTACATTTTGAATCGGATCCAAATCACGCGGCAGATACACAAATTATTTTTCACTTTTGTTAACATTGTAAGCTAAAGCTCGATGTTCAAACAGTGCCAGAGTTTCAGTTCTGACTCTCTTACACTTGATTTGATACCTAACTTTTAATCATATAAGCTGGTGTTTGTTTTTTTAATCTAACCAGAAATAAAAGTCTCAAATAGTAACAGTAATTATTGTCTAAACACAAGCAGCCAGAGAAGCACCTAGAATAATCAGAAAGTGGCAAAATGCTGATTTAAATCAGGACTTTAAAAGCCAACTATCTTAGCCTTTTTGATACAGTCACATGTTGAGTTCCTCCAATCTCCGGCTCAGCCATGTGAAGCTACTGCATATTTGCACCCTTCCTCTAATGATCCACCTGATCACAGGAGATGAGATAATTTCAGGCTCTGTTAACGCTCCCCGTCTCTCCTGATCAGTTCCACAGCCGAACCCTGCGAGGTATCACAGAGTGTTAGTTTGTGTTTACTACATCACATTCTGCTCGCGGCTCGACTCTGACGCTCAAATGTTGTTTGGTGTGTTTCTGACCCAGGAGCCCATGGACGTCGTAGACCTGTTTGGACTGAAGGGAGTCCAGCACACACCCATCAGCATCAAGAACGCCAGAGTGTCCCAGGTGAACAACAGTGATCCTCATTTAAGGGTTAACCATTACTATGAGCTGTCTCCACTCTGTGTGTCGCTCTGAACCAACACAGAGGAAAGTGTTTGAGGTTAAAACTCAGACGTCCTTCGGTTCTGCTTTTGTTGGTTTGTGTTGTGGTTGTGGAAATCAACAGTCTGTCTCTGCTCTCTGCTGCAGCACTACAAGGCCAGCCTGACCGCGACCTTCAACCTTCACCCAGTGAGTTCTCTGCTCTCCTGTTGTCAGAAAGTTACTGTGTCCTGTGGCTGATGAATGACCAGTAAAATGTGTGTGTGGTTTAGGTGATACTCCTCCCAAAGTCTTTTCAGTATCAAACACAGGCTTTAGTTTGCCTCTTCAGTAATAGCTGTTTCACTTCATGTATTGTTTTATTGGTCAGCAGATATTTCACAGCAGCACTGATGCAGCATGCGTTTTTTGTTTTCATCAGGAGGCCAGCTATGCCATCGTCCTTGAAGAAGATCTGGATATCTCCATCGACTTCTTCAGGTGCCGTTCATCCTCCCCAATGCTCAACCACAACTGAAAATATCTGCTGCAAATCTTTGTTGTCTTTGTTCTTTTCTTTTCTGCAGCCTGAGGGGTAAAGGTGTGGGCACAGTGGCTCAGTGGTCAGACTTTGATACTGTACAGTCAGAAGCTGACAGATCTCCTCTGTGTTAACTTTAGCTAACATCAACATTTGTTCATGATCCTTAATAGAATGTTTTGTTCTGTTTAAGTTGTGTGCATACTGAGCCCATTATTATCAACTTAAAGAACAGGTTCTATTATCAGAGGCCTGTTTTATACAGTCCATGGAGAAGGCCCGCTAACCCCCCCAGCTGCCACTAGGTGGCAGTAGACCCACAGTGATGAGGCTGCTCTCAGCTCTGTTGGGAACCCCGGCCTTCCTTTGTTGCACAGACTCGGCTTTGAACTGTGTGTTTGCTGCTGTTAAAGCTCCGGCCCCCTCCTGGGCCGACCGGCCTGTTTGAAGCACCGACTTCAAATAGTTCAGAAGCAGCAGCTGCTGACGTCATCTCGCTCAGTTTTAATGTCGGTTAACTCCCTGAAACAAGCATGGAGCTCTCAGTTAGAGGATGACAAATTTATTCATAGATTTATAATTTATTCAGTTTTCTTTTGTCAGAATTGGTGAATTTCTTCAGCCAACCTAAAACAGGTTTTATAAAGATGTTGCTGTTTATACTGACGTAGCTGCTTCTACCTGCCCTGATGTTTCTGTGGCTCTTCTGTTTTTCCTGCAGTTTTCTGAGTCAGACCATCCACCTGTTGGATGAGGACGACAGCCTGTACTGTATCTCAGCCTGGAACGACCAGGTGAGTGCCAGCTGCCTCACCTGCTCAGCTGCCTCACCTGCTCAGCTGCCTCACCTGCTCAGCTGCCTCACCTGCTCAGCTGCCTCACCTGCTCAGCTGCCTCACATGCTCAGCTGCCTCACCTGCTCAGCTGCCTCACCTGCTCAGCCTTCACTCTCCTCTTGTCCGTCTCCACATGTTGTTCCTTTTTTCATCCCAAACCTTCTCTTTTACACATTCAGTCTAGTTCAGACAGCAACAAACATCAACAAGACATTATCCTGTTGCAGTTGTGTGTGTTTGTGTGTGTTTGTGTGTGTGTGAGTGTAATTGTGTGTGAGTGTGTGTGTGAGTGTGTGTGTGTGTGTCTTTAGCTGTTGTATAACCGACGTCTGAATGTCTGAACATCCCCGGAGGATGGAGGATTGTTTGAGGTGACCGTAACAATGGAACATGTGATGAGGTGATCGATCAGATTTCTGTTCACCTCAGGGTGAAACCTAACATCGTCCAGAGAGAGCAGCTGAACACGTCTCCCCCTCTGCTGTCTCTTCCTCCTGCTCTGATGTGCTCTCATTCATTTCCCACTCACTGGACCTGCAGGACGGCTTGATGCCCACAGAAGAGTTGTGTGTGTGACTGACAGCTGTTGTTGTTGTTCAGGGCTACGAGCACACGGCGGAGGACCCGGCCCTGCTGTACAGGGTGGAGAGCATGCCCGGCCTGGGCTGGGTGCTGAAGAAGAGCCTGTACAAGGATGAGCTGGAGCCCAAGTGGCCGACGCCCGAGAAGGTTCCTGTGCTTGAATAACCCTAACAAGTGCTTTTACATGTTCTCCTACACTGGTGACAAGTCGTACATGTTTAACATCCCTGCTGATCATTCTTCACATCATCATCATACCATGTGTTGTAGCTGTGGGACTGGGACATGTGGATGCGGATGCCCGAGCAGAGGAAAGGCCGAGAGTGCATCATCCCCGACGTGTCCCGATCCTACCACTTCGGCATCATCGGCCTCAACATGAATGGCTACTTCCATGTGAGACCTGAGAGAAAAGAGCTTTTTACAAGATCAAACCAGAACTCAGGACGACTGGATTCAGCATCAGAGTCTTAATAATTAAACATGATCTGTGATAAAACCATAAAGTTCTCCACCATAATCACGATTCAACAAACCGTCTGAAGTCTTTCCTTGGACAGTCGTTTCATGTCTTCTGTCTGTCCTGTCTCACAGGAGGTATATTTCAAGAAACACAAGTTCAACACTGTCCCCAACGTGCAGCTGAAGAGCGTCGACAGGTGTGTACACCCAGGTCACATGATCTCTGTTCACTGATGTGCTGATGCTCATGTCACCTGTTCTCAATCTCCACAGTTTGAAGAAAGACGCCTACGAAGTGGAGATCCAGAACCTGCTGAAGTGAGTGAGACACAGAGACTCTGAGCCTGCAGACGACCTCGATGACATCACACAGTTCAGACAAGGTTACACTGTTAACTGTGTGTGTGTGTATGTGTATGTGTATGTGTATGTGTATGTGTGTGTGTGTGTGTGTGTGTGTGTGTGTGTGTGTGTGTGTGTGATGGCAGGGAAGCAGAGGTGCTGGACCACACTAAGAACCCGTGCGAGGACTCGTTCCTGCCGGACTCTGAGGGCAAGACCTACGTCATGTTCATCAAGATGGAGACGGAGACGGACACGTCCACCTGGACGGAGCTCGCCAAGGTACTCAGGTGTCAGTCAACATGTCGTCAGTTTTTGGATTGACCCTCGTGACAGCTGTCGATTTCAGTTCATTTCTATGAGACGTAACTTGCTGTTGATGAGTCTGGTTCATGTTTCAGTGAATGAGTGAGGAACAGGATCATTCACAGCGTCCTTGTCTCTCTGTCCTCTGCTCAGTGCCTCCATGTGTGGGACCTGGATGTCCGGGGATACCACAGAGGCCTGTGGAGGCTCTTCAGGAAAAGGAACCACGTGCTGGTGGTGGCCGTGCCGATCTCCCCGTACTCGTGAGTAAAGCTTGAACTCCACACATCCAGCAGCTAATGTTGTATAAACCACAACAATCTGCAAACACAGCCAATGTTTCTTCTTCTTATGTTTCACCACTGCTCATCCACTCCAGTGTGAAGAAACCCGCCAGTGTGACTCCCATTCACCTGGAGCCTCCACCCAAAGAAGAGGGAGCCCCGGTGGAGCAGCTGTAGACTGATGTTACACACACACACACACACACACACACACACTTCGACCAGCCCAGGCCTTAACTCTTCTTCTCTCCTCTACAACCACTGCTCATCCAGCCTGGGAGCCGACTGCAGAGCTGACTCTTCCCAGGACTCGTGTACCAGAGGAAACCTGGGAAATGGAGTCCTCGTTTTTTTTTTCTTTTTTATAACAAAAGGGGGATTAACACTACAAACTGCACTACTAAATCCGTCCGACAGCTCGAGGAGGAGCAGAAGAACTAGTTTCAGTTAAACACAACTGTGCAGCCAAAACGGTGTGTGACTGTCAGCAGCCCATTCTTCTGTTTCCGTGGCGACTCCAGCTGTGACTTTTGAACAAGAGCGGTACAAATGACTCAAACACACACTCACCGCAGTCTCACCTGTTGTCTTCTTAGTTTGTTGTGTTTTTAACTACTGAGTGCTTCGACCATTTTGTACATACGTTTTAACTTATCTCTATTTATTTTACATCTGTCGATCAAAGAGGACTTACTGGTTTGTTTGCATTTTTTTTAAAGAAAAAAAAAACAGATCCACGTTTATTGAGACAAATGCATTTTTTTAAGAGCCTAACGTTTACAGATAATGAAATAATAATGTATATACCTGCCTATATATATTTTTTGATGACAAATTTAAAGGGTCAGCATATTTTTCAGCATTAGATCTTGAGTTTGAGTGAAAGAGTCTGACAGCCCTGTGGGTTTTTACTGTTGTTGACTGCTTGGCTCAGTTGCCTCTGATCAGGTTTCGTGAGGGACGTTCAATGGCGGCAAACAGATTGAGCAACATTTAGAAACAGAGCCAAACTAGAAACACTGTCATACATTACAGATGATTTCCACTGAGGGACAGGAAAGCTGATGTTTGTTCTGTTGCCTTATGTTTCATTGTCCTTCGTCTGTGGTGGAAACATTGGGAGGGTTGTTCAAATCGATCAAGATGAAGATGAGGTGAAAATCTGTATACGGAAGCTGAGAGTGACTGTGGTCGCTGCTGTTGTTATAGGTCCATTATTTTCAGATCAACAGACAGTTTCTCTCACACTTAACTTACTGTCATGAGATAAATTGTTTGTGGTTCTCATAGAGTTTCAAGAATTTTCTTGCCCAAGATGACAGTAAATTATCTGGTTATCTGGAGGTGAGACCCTTGTAATCTTCAGTCCGAGTCACTTGGCAACATCTTCAGTGTTTTCTTTGTCGAATGCATCATGTTCTGTCCAACTGGCATCAAGCAGCGACGCTAACATTCTTTATCAAAAGTGGACTGACAAGCAGAATCAGTTAAATCAAAACACTAAGCAGTTTGATACTTAAGCTGCAGTTTATGACATTAAAATGTAGCTAAAAGCAAACTTTAAAGTTTTTATGAATCTGTATCTGTAAAACTCCTCATGGAGCATCAACTGCTGTAAAAACAGGTGATGAATACTGGAGAGCACAGTTTCTAAAGAATGTGTGTCTTCTCCATGAGGCGTGAATGTCGGTGCTGTGATTTGATTGGTCCAACATCTGTTCCACCACACAGCCGTTAGCCAGCTGTTAGCATCTGTACATGACTCAGTGTGTGTTTGTTACTCTGTCATGATTACGACAGAGAACAGAGTCGGGGGGGGGGTCTTCATCACTTCCTGTCCCTCTGGCTTTAAGTGACCTCCCACTGGGTGTCCATGCATCTCGATCAGTATTTGCAGACTTGTTTGATTTTTAATGATAGATTGTTCAGAAACCACATTTGTAACATCTGCAGCCGGCTCATCCTGTCGGACAGAGCCACGTATCCAGCAGTGTTCCAGCCTGTGTCCTGACTGATGTCATGTCCTGAGAATTTCACTGTGGTTTGAACAGAATGAAGAATCTCGCCACTTTTCAAACCACTGTTTCATTTCACTCTCGTGTTCGTACGTTTGCTTTTCTGGACTCGAGAGCATCAAACTGAATCAGCGTCTCCTCGGCAACAGCTGATTCTGTTTGACGCTGTGAGATGATTTGGAGAATGAGGTGCGTTGTGTTTGTGACACTGGAAGCTTCAGATGGAGTTTGACATGTACAACTTCTTCATCTTTTGTTATGGAAATGAATAAAGCTTTTTTTTTTTTTAAACTCAGGTCTCCTCTCTTTTTTCCATTTGAAGGCTTTACCCGACACTCTGCTGTTGAACCAGCTTTATTATTAGTGCATGTTACTATTCATGGAACAAACTTGGAGTTGTTGTTATTCTGAGCTCAGATTTTTTGGGGCTTGTGCAGATTTCCCAGGAGAGTTTCAGGCAAAGCAACGGTGAGAGGAAACGTACGCGCTGAAGGGAAATGTATGCAAATCCTCGGGGCTCGGTGGGTTCGAGCAGCCGCCGTGGTCGCCAAGGACGAATGTGGCTTCCTGTCCCTTCGAGCTCTGACTTTCAGAACCTGTGATGTAATGAAGCAGAGGAGACTTGGCTCTGTGGCAACTGGACGTCGTTAAAGTCCCATCACTGGAGAAACATTTGATTTATTACAACTTGAATCTTTAACAAATCGAAGCTTTGATGTGTTGGGAGGTGGGAGACGTAGCTACAACACATATCACATTTCTACAGGTCAGCTGAAGAGTCACGATCAGACAACGAACTTGGAAGCAAATGGAGGTGAATCACAGGAAATGAACCGAACTGAGACTCAAACTCTCTGTTGATAAAAACTTCCTGATCGACTGACGGCTTTTCGTTTTGACATCCCAGCAGTGACCATGGTGCAGTGTTGTTATCACTGACAGAAACAGTGGATCAGACTGAGCCTGAGCTCAATCAATCTGAGTGGAAACAGTTCAAGGTGCACGAGCCTCATCCATCCTTCGTCTGCAGTGTGTGTGTGAGCCGGTGTCACTCTGTGTGTTTATGAACCCGTCGGCTGGAAAACATTTGCATCAGCTCTAATTAAGATGGATTTTCTGACTGAAAGTGAAATAATAACAATGTGTGTGTTTCTGTGCGTGTGTGTGTGTGTGTGAGATGGACTAACTGGCAGTGCCAACAGGGTCATGTAGTTTTTTGTTTTTTTTTCCCCACACACAAGGAATTTGTTTGATTCTCTGCACACACACACACACACACAGACAAACATGTCTGTCATCAGCGGCTGCTGCTCCAAACCTGGTCATTTATGCCTGTCAGTCAGGAGTCGCTGGTTCGTATCGATGTGTGTGTGTGTGTGTGTGTGTGTGTTCGCCGCCTTTTAAATGCCATTTTTGACCTATTGAGCATTCTGATGAGCCGAGCTCAGAGGCTGATGGCTGAGATGTAGATGGAATATTGATTGTGTGAGTGTGTGTGTGTGTGCTGGGGGTTATTGTTAAACATGAAGCTGGGCAGCACTGAGATGATGACAGATTTAAGTCTAAATACCTCGCAGGTTTATAATTGGATGGAAGAACGAACCTGCCTCTCGCTCTTATTTCAACGAGCTCATTGCTGTGACGAACGTGAGTCTGCGGCCGCGGCAGAGTCTGAAACACACTAAGGTTATTCTGTGTTCTCGTATAATGAAACACATATTAAAAAAAAGAGCAACAATAGAACAATAGAAAATTAAACGAGCTGAAAGGTCGTTGCAGATGTTTCACAATAAAACCCTGGAAGAAATTTCACAGTAACTCATCTCCCATTGTTTCTATGGTTTTTATGATTATCATCTTACTTATTACATCTTCTGTCATTTTGCACAACGACAAAAGAAAAAAAGGAAAAAGAAGGATTCTAAAGCTTCTGAATCATCTCCAGGAAATGAGCTGAACTGACAGAAGCTTCAAATGTGAGAAACTGGAATGAAATTCAATGAAAAAATAAAAATTGAAAAATGAAAAAACAAAATAAATAGAAACAAGAAAATTAGAAATTAGACTGAATCTTTCGTTGTGGTGAAGAATTTTTATTATTTGGTAAAATGCCTAAAAAGTTGAAACCAATTTTTCATTATTATTTTTGTAATATAATTTTTTGTGGCCACTAGGGGGCAGTAAACAAGCTGTAAATGCATCATTAGCACATAGTGGCCTCTTTAATGAGCCGACGTGTTGCAACGTTGGCGTCCATCCACCTGATGAAAGTTCTTCTGCTCTGTTTTTATTTTCCACCAGCTCTTGAGGAAAACTCCTGTCGTCAATCACTGACTCAATAATCATGAACTTCTCTGTTGATGTGTGAGACTTGAACCAAATGTACAGGTGTGCGTTGTAAAGAGTTTGGTGACGAGTCGTCTCGATGAGCGACACCTTTCACATTGTGTTTGACCTTTGATCCTTTGCCAATATCAACATATTGATCAGTGCAGCTCAGAGTCTCTTCTCTGAAAGCTTTCACTGAATTACAGCTTCTGAAATCATGTTGAACTTTTCTAATAGACAATAGGGGCTCTCCTGTCATGGCAGGAGAGCCCCCTGGCAGACCAATTGGCGCTGTAGGTGACGGCAGCTACTCCAGTCGCTCCTCAGCACTGTTTTGGTTGCTTGGATTTCCAGCTACCTCACAGACAGACCACAGTACGTCAGGCTGAAGGACATCACGTCTGACACTGTGGTCAGCAGCATCGGCGCTCCACAGGGGACTGTGCTGTCCCCGATCCTCTTCACACTCTACACCGCGGACTTCTGTTACAACTCGGAGCTGTGTCACATCCAGAAGTTCGCGGATGACACAGCCATCATGGGCTGTATCAGGGAGGATGATGAGGAGGAGTACCGGAGCCTGGTGAGGGACTTTGCTATCTGGTGCCACAACAACAACCTGCAGCTCAACACCTCCAAAACCAAGGAGCTGGTCATCGACTTTGGGAGGGACAGACCCAGCCCCAGACCAGTTCTGCTGGGAGCAGAGGAGGTGGAGGTGGTGCAGGAATATAAATACCTTGGGTTGTGGCTGGACAACAGGCTGGACTGGTCAAGCAACACGAGGCGTCTGTATAAAAAGGCTCAGAGTAGGATGTACTTCCTGAGGAGGCTGAGGGCTTTTAACATCTGCAGGAAGCTCCTGTGGATGTTCTATCAGTCTGTGGTCGCCAGCGTCTTGTCTTATGCTGTGGTGTGCTGGGGAGGGAGCACAACTAAAGCAGACCTCTCCAGGCTGGAGAAGCTGATCAGGCGGGCCAGCTCAGTAGTGGGGATGAAGCTGGACCCTCTGGCAACAGTGGCAGAGAAGAGGACTGTTAACAAACTGCTGGTCATCCTGGACAATGCCAGTCACCCTCTGCACACTGTCACCAGCAGCCAGAGGAGCCTGTTCAGCCAGAGGCTGCTCCTCCCCAGGTGCAGGACTAGCAGACTGAAAAACTCCTTTGTCCCCCGTGCCATCAAACTGTTCAACTCCTCACTGGGGGGGAGGAGGACGAACAGAAGAACAGAGGGACTATAGACTATAGACTGTGCAATAAACTGGACTCCACTCATGTGCAATATAACTGGACTGTTTAAATGTCTAGCAATACTACACCGTCACTGCTGTATCACTATTACTATTACTATTACTGTTACTATTACTATTATCATTATGACTACTACTGCTATTATCTCTGATACTGCTGTTGTTGATGTCATATAGCACAGTGTAGTATAGTAGTATTTTTATTATACAACATACTATATTATTATATTAGTATTATATATATTATGATAACAAACTAGTCCTAGTAGTATATTACTGCTATTACTATTATATGTAGTGGAGTGTAGTCTACATCACATTACATTACTATATTATTATATTATACATGTACATGTATGTTATACCCTTGGATGTTATACATTGTATATGCTATATATACTACTATTACATGCTATATTATATTATTTTATTTTATCATAGTATACTGCCATATGTACTCTATCTTTACCATCAGCATACCATACCCACTGCTGCTACACTCAGCACACATACATGTATGCATATTTTCTGTTGATCTCCTACAAGTGCCTATCTTGATTCAAATTTTTGCTACCTCTACTGCCTAATTTATTGTGTCCTTTTTCAGATTTTTTATATATTTTTATTTTCTATTCTATTTTATACTTTGTATTCTATATTTAACAGTGCAATATATGAGAATGCGATGGAGATGCCAATTTCCCGGAGGGAACCTCCCAAAGGGATTAATAAAGTACTCTGTCTGTCTGTCTGTCTGTCTGTCTAGACAGGTCGTCTGTGTGTCTTCCTGACTCAAACCATCTCTATGACGATGACTCTCTCCTGTTACAGCTGAACAAAGCTTCTGTTGGATGGTTTGTGAATAAAGCGACAGACGACTCGCTGCACGGCTGAACAAGCCCCGCCCCCTGTCTATTGACAGACTCTTTATTGGTCAATATTTACTCAGCCTTGTGTCACAAAGCAGGGAACCTTCCAGGGCAGGAGATGGAACATGAATGAATGAATAGTCCCGGGAACAAAAGACGCTCTGAGCTCGGCTGCTGTCACATGTTCAGTCCGTCAGACAGAGGAGAAAAAGGGCAGAAAAAAAGGCTGAATTATGACATGATGATCTTTGACAGGAGCCAGTCTTGTCCTCCTTAAACTTCCTGATAACACTGTAAACATCGAGGTCTCTGTTGATGGACTCTCAGATGGTCAGTGCTCGGCCACAGTCTTCTCTCTGACCTCCTCATGATCCTGTTCTCTCCTCCATGTTCAGAGTCTTTGCTCCATTCAAACTGGCTGAAGGGGTTAATTGGTGGATTGGAGGCAGCTGAGGCTCATCACAGGTGAGCTCCAGGTGAATCAGCTGCCTGGAATCAAGCCAACTTCTAAAAATGTTCCGGTGATGTTGTCATTTTATTTTGGAAGTATAAGCAACACCTTTCACAATAAAAGTAATTTGATCCACTGTTCATCAAAGAAAAAACTTACTGTGGATTCAAATTTTGACTCATCTCCAGATCCATAACAGACCAAGCGGCAACCTCCGGCGCTGAAAAATGAAGCCAATGCGGAAGTGCAAAAAAGCTGCAGTTCCTCGAATAACCACTAGAGCAGGC
>JBBMOC010000477.1:26447-40664 GCA_037975185.1 Centropyge bicolor
GTGATCATGTCGTCAGTGCTTGTCTTCCTAAGATGTGTATAAGAGACAGTCCCACTCCTCCTCCTCTTCCTCCCCCTCCACCTCCCCCTCCACCTCCTCCTCCTCTTCCTCCTCCTCCTCCTCCTCCTCTTCACTCCCTCTCCTTTGTCTCTTAATGCTTCTCGTCCCTCCCTGTCTCTCCATGTCGCCCTCTCACCTCCTCGTCCCACTCTCTGGATTTTATCTCCGTGTAAATTCTCCATTATGGCCGCGGCCATCATTGAATTACCGGCATTATGTCCGCCTCACTACATTCGGCTACTTAATGACTCCGGGATGGCCCCGGGGCCGCGGGCGCTGTCTCTAACTTTGAGCAATTTATTATTCTGGAATATTGAAGCTAAAGCATTTTATATGCAAAACAGCCTATTTACATACGCCCCCCCCCCTCAAACACACACACACACACGTGCTCCACTTCCATTTAGTGCCACATATAATAATTACAGGGATTTCAGATGAGCTATGTAAGAGGAGGTTCATGAAGACCGGGGTCCTAATAAAGAGCAAGTGGAGTTTTTGATCCAATCAGAGGATGTGTCGCCCGGAGGAAGAGAGGTGACCCAGCAAACATCCACCTGCAGGGAGGAGCCGGTGAACGGAGCAGACCGCGCTCTGGGAATTTCATTAGTCTGCGCTGGGACTGTTGGTAAAGCAGTTTGAGCAGCAGCTGCAGACGGCAGCTGATCCCAGATCTGGTTTGGGAGCATTGATTCGATGTTCAGACACAGATACAGACGTTCAGTCAGAGCCGGGCTGGAATTGTTTTGCTGCACTGGCAGATTTTTCATGTTTCAAAGTTTTTAAGACTCAATTACAGACACGAGCCAAGCGAGTGTGTGTGTGTGTGTGTGTGTGTGTGTGTGTGTGTGTGTGTGTGTCCTTGGAGGCCGGGTTGGGAGCATCACTGCCGCTGCTCGGGCTCTGTTGTCGAAATAAATCTGCAGCATCTCTCTCGCCTGTCATTGACAAAAGCCGAGCGAGGCAAGGCAAGAGATGTAAACGGCATCTGGTGAATCGACGAGCATGCCGATGGAGAGAGAGGGAGAGAGAGAGAGAGAGGTGCAGAGGTGTGAGCTATTGTCTAAAGTCCAATGAAACGCGAGACATAACTCACAGACTTGTCTTCCTTAAGCAGATCGCAGATACGCTTTAGAGTCAATTTAACGCTCTGTTTGTTAGCTTTAGCATCATCTGTTCATTACCAACACAAAGGACGTCGTCAGCTCCGTCGCGGATATGAGTGTGTGAGAGCAGCTGTCCATCTCCTGCTTTTGATAACACACGGTAAACACAATAGCATCAGGATAATGAATATGGGCAATATACATCTAATATGCATATATATAGCCGCCTGTGTCAATAAGTGAGAGACAGCGGCGTCGACGATGAAAGGACACAATAAATAAAGCCTCCATCTATTCTCTTCTACTTATCTGCGGCATAAATCTGCCGCTCGGCCTCGGCGCCGCGGCTCATCTCGCCCGAGAGCCAATAACCTTCAGGTGGTCGGAATAACTGAGATTTAATAAGCAGTTCCAGCGGCATGATGAGAGGCCGTCAGCGGCCGCCGTTGTTCTTCCTCCGCTGAGCGACTCGGAAGTGACCGCGCCGGAGATTTATCACCGGGGGCCGGCGTGGACTTCACAGGGGGGGCGGAGTGGATGTGATGCGACATGAAGTGGATCCTGTCGACCTGCGAGCGCAGCGAAGGAATGAAGCCGCCAAACAGACGACAATACAGCAACTATAGAAAACGAGTGTGTTCGGGTCACACATGAGAGCGAGCGCCAACTCTGCCTCAGAGTGACCGAGCATTTTAGCTTCTTTCAGCTCCTTGTTTTGGTTCTTTGTTGCTCATCCAGCTGCAGACGAAGCTCATCTGAACACAGTGCAGCTAAAGACCAAAAACAGCTACAACAAGTGTGAAAATGAGACTTGATATAAGACTCTTCTGACCGTCTGGATGAAACGTTCTCCATCAGTTGCTCAAAATAAAAGATTCAAACCAAAGTTACAGAATATGAACAAAGATGCTGGACGTTACATTTCCTCTTGTTCAGTTCTTGAACCAAACCAAACTTCCTGTTCTTTCTTACTTATACCTGTGTGTGTTAATGTAGCCAAACACTATCAGCTGTTTTCTACTTTCTACTTGGGTCAGAAGGTCGTCATGTTCAGTTCTGTGACTTGAACTGAGACAAACTGAGGCTTTGTCGACAGCTGATGCAGAAATTAGCATCGATAATGTTTCTGCTGATTTGTTTGTTTGTTTGTTGTTGATATTTATCATATTGCTCATAAGGAAACAAACAGGTGGATGAAATCGAACGTCCGGCCTCCAGACGCAGCGACGCTCAGCCGATCGTCATCCAGTTTTCATTTATTGCTTTTTCTCTTAAGAACAATAACCAATTAGCAGCCGCTCGCTGGCTGCAGTAAACGATATCGATGATTATTTCAAATACGGCGAAATGCTGCGAGGGATCGATGGGACGGCGAGCCGGAGATTCTGATCGTGTGTGTAGGTGTTGGCTGTATTGATAGATGTGTTATCGCCTCCTGCCTCACTGTGCTGTGTGTTACTGTGGGCTTTGTCCTGCCTGTCCGCTGTGTGTGTGTGTGTGTGTGTGTGTGTGTGTGTGTATTTAACGGGATGTGGCGAGGCGCGGGGCCGAGTGACAGTGATGAATTAGCCGGCTGGTAATAACCCTCTCTGATCTCGGCCGCTCTCCCAGCTTCTTGGGGGGGCACTTTTAATTGTGGCGTGTATCCCAGCATCCCCTCGGGCGTCTCGTCCGCCTGCCCCCTTCGCTGCGCACACAAACCCCTGCACATCCACGCACACACACAAAAAAAAAAAACTACTCTCAGACACATGAAGCAGAAAGACACACGGCTGCACGCGCACACACAGTGACGCACACACTCCTCATCAAATGGGTCTTTGTGTGACTGTACGCGATGGGATTATTAATCAAAATGGAGAAAACAGACTGAGGAAAGGAGGGGGAGGATGGGGAGGAGGGGGGGGGGCGGGGCTAACCTGTGTGTGTGAAGGAATTTCTTCACAACAAAAGACTCCACCTGCCTGAAATACAACCTGCCTTTTTTAGGATAAACACAAACAGGCGACAGAAAGTGTCCCGAGCAGAAGCCATCAGGAGCATCAATATATATGTAAATGTCCTCTTTTTTTACGAGCATAAAAAAGGAGCAGAAGAATGGAGAATAATGGCTCGGTCAATTTTTTGATTTATTTTCATTTTTGCCAGGTGCCGGTGCCGCGGCTGTTTATTTCCCAAGTGCTTTGTGTGAGAGAAGATTTATTTAATTTCTGATGAATAGGTGACTCCAGGAGAATTACTTTTCCTGCCTGTGAAATCAGCTGCACTGTTTTATTTTCAGGGGCTTTCAGGACCTGGTGTGTGTGTGTGTGTGTGTGTGTGTGTGTGTCTGTGTGTGTGTGTGTGTGTGTGTGTGTGACTGCTGGACTTTGAAATCTCTGCAGTGCAGCATTGTGCTTTTATATCCATCCAGCAGAGTATTTGCATGTGGAGGCCTCTCATCTGCAAACTGGCCGGTGGAGGAGGAGGTGGAGGAGGTGGAGGAGCGGCTGTGTCTGTTGACGGCTTTATTTTATCTCTCGAGGAGCCGGGCTTTGTGTTTTGGAAAGGGAGGACGTTTAGGAAGCTTTTTGAAAATGTGTGGATAGTCTTGACATTTCAAAGAGGTGAGGAAAATTTCTGGAAAGTCAGGACATTCTTGTTAAGGTTGAGCCATTTTGAAAGTGAGATGTTCTGGAGACAAAGCAGCAGAGAGCAGGTGAGTGGAGACGTCAGAGAGCGGGTGGACGCGTGGACGATCTGGCAGCTTGAAGGAGAATCCATGAGGGATTTAAAGCTGCCAGTGATGAGGTGAATGAGGAACAGCTGTGTCTGGGAAGGACCCCAGCACATGGAGACCACACCCACATCACAATGAAGACCACGCCCCCAACACATAGAGACCACGCCCCCAGCACCTGGATACCACACCCACATCACAATGAAGACCACGCCCCCAGCTCGTAGAGATCACATCATAGCTCCCAGAGACCACGCCCCTGACACAGAGAGACCACGCCGCAGTTCCTGGAGACCACACCCACATCATAATGAAGACCACGGCCCCAGCACATAGAGACTACACCCCAGCAACTGGAGGCCACGCCAACAACACAATGAATATCACCCCCAGCACCGAAAGGCCACGCCCCAACCCATAGAGACCACGCACCACCACATGAAGACCACGCCCACAACACAATTAGGACCACGCCCCAGTACCTGGAGACCACACCCACAGCATAATAAAGACCACGCCCCCAACACGTACAGACTACGCCCCAGCAACTGGAGGCCCCGCCCACAACATGATGAATATCACGCCCATCACCTGAAGCGCACGCCCCAAGCCATAGGGACCACGCCCCAGTACATGAAGACCACGCCCACAGCACAATGAAGACCACGCCCCCAACATGTAGAGACTACACCTCAGCAACTGGAGGCCACGCCCACAACACAATGAATATCACTACAAGCACCGGAAGGCCACGCCCCCAACATAAAAAATACCACGCCCCAATACCTGGAGACCACACCCAAAGCACAATGAAGACCACACCCCCAACACATAGAGATTGCGCCCCAGCAACTGGAGGCCACGCCCACAACATGATGAATATCACGCCCATCGCCTGAAGCGCACGCCCCAGGCCATAGAGACCACGCCCCAGTACATGAAGACCACGCCCTCATCCAATGAAGCAACATCTGAACAAAAGCCAATCACACAGAAATAAATTTATAAACTAGTAAAAATACAAAAATAAACCAAGATACTTGAAACCATGACACAATGTTGACAAGTATGAAACGTTTCAATTAGGAGACGTTGATTTTAGGGCCAGAGCTGGAGTCGCACTCAGAGTGATGTTTGAGGCTCGTTAACACATAATGTCAATGAGAGCTGTTACAGGTGTGTGTGTGTGTGTGTGTGTGTGTGTGTGTGTGTGTGTCCTCGTCAGGCCGAGGGGATCCTCAGGGCGTGGGCGACCCCGGCTTTGCAGAAGGATTACGGCAGCGACCCCGTGGTCACTAAGATCTGGAACACCACGATGACGGAGGTACAGAGTCTCTCAAGTCCTGAACTATCACCTGTAAAAAAACTAAGTACATTTACTTAGCAAGCAGCTGCCTGAGCTCACCTGCAGCCTGTCAACAGGTGTCAATCAAACAATCCAATCCTCATGTTCTCTGAGTGTAAAAGCTCAACGCAGCAGCTGAAAAGGTGACGTGAACTTACTGAACTTCACTTGGCAAAAGTTACCTTCCACGAGTGAACGATGGAAACGGACGACGCTCGTGGATCAAATCTGCATCGTCCGTGAATCTGAGGTGTTTTCCTGTGATGTCATCGTGTTTCCTCCCTCCCTCAGCTGAACTGCTGCGGCTTCACCAACTACACAGACTTCGTCGGCTCCGAGTTCGAGAAGGAGAACGGAGGCAGTCTGCCGCCCAGCTGCTGCCGGGCCAACAGCGCCCCCTGCAGCTCCGGAGAGGCCGAGCGCAGCGCCGTGCAGGTGAGACGCAAAAAACTGAGAAACATTTCGGCAGAAAATTAAAGTCTGTTTAGTGTAAATGAGATTGAAGAATTTTAGACACGCCTCTAAACATAATGCCAGTGTGATGCTGATGATTAAAGTGGGAGGAACACTCTGCTCCTCAGGGCTGCTTCGACCACATCCTGCAGATCCTCAGAGAGCACGCCAACATCGTGGGAGGCATCGCCGCCGGGATAGGAGTCTTACAGGTAAAATTCAAACTCATGAACGAGCGTCAGTCTCAACACGTTGACAAGAGAGAGTCTGATTCACCAAACACACCTACAGTATACGATCTGTGTGACATCCAGCCTCTGTAAACACAGGATTGATTTGTTTCTGTGGACATTTAATCGGCTAAACATTGAAACCAGTTTGAGTAAATTTCCAGCGAAACATCTGCGTCTCGTTCCCTCAGATCGCTGCCATGATCGTGTCCATGTACCTGTACTGTCACCTGGACAACAGAGTCAGCTGAGGCTCCGGACGGGATCCACACAGACGGGTCACATGGGATTCTGTCCTGAACCACCTGTCGCTTCAGATCGTCTCCTCTCTCTGATGAACTTTCCTCTGAACTCTGCTCATGATGATGAAGAATCCAGTGACTGTCTTTCATACAGACGGAGAATGTGTGTAAATATTTCATACTGGCCAATAAAGCTTTGGCTGAGCTCTGACTGCATTCGCCTGATTGTTCCTTCAGTTGGTCTGTTACATAGACTGTATAAAATATGGACGTAGTGTCCGTGACGTCACCCATAGGTTTCTGAAGAGCAAAAATGAAGCAAATCGTAGTGCGTAGCCATCTTGGTAGCCTACCTCCGGTTACTCCAAATATGGACAAAGAGGTGGAGCGAGGGCGGAGCTGAGGCGGGTCGATTGAACGCTATTGGCTGAATAAATCCCCTGAAAAAAGCCGCTTTATTCCAAATAATCAAACTAGCTACGGCTAACCAGCTAGGTTAAATGCTAAATATCGTTGCTAGCCGGCTAACCCCACGACGATCTCTTTCCCAAACTCAGTGACTAGAATTAGCCGGGGTGACACCCTTTAGACCGTCAGTGGCTAGCTGTCAATCAAAGTTGCGCCACTTAGATTGACAGCTATGAATTGTGCATAATGATGTACGCTGTATATTTTAAACGAACGCCTTATAAAAAAATTCGCACCCCCCCAGAGTTGTCACGGAGTAGAAAAACAGCTTATGAGACTAGAGCCATGTTTTGAACCAGGCTGTAAATATGTTTTTTTTCTGTCGTAAAATCGGACATTTTAACATGGGGCTATAATGTAATTGACTCCCTTCTGTGGCCTGCTCTAGTGGTTATTCGAGGAACTGCAGCTTTTTTGCACTTCGGCATTGGCTTCATTTTTCAGCGCCGGAGGTTGCCGCTCGGTCTGTTATGGATCTGGAGATGAGTCAAAATTTTAATCCACAGTAATAGTTTTTTCTAAGATAAACATTGATCAAATTACTTTTATTTTGAAAGGTGTTGCTTATAGTTCCAAAATAAAATGACAATATCACCAGAACATTTTTAGAAGTTGGCTTGATTCCAGGCAGCTGATTCACCTGGAGCTCACCTGTGATGAGCCACAGCTGCCTCCAATCCACCAATTAACCCCTTCAGCCAGTTTGAATGGAGCAAAGACTCTGAACATGGAGGAGAGAACAGGATCATGAGGAGGTCAGAGAGAAGACTGTGGCCGAGCACTGACCATCTGAGAGTCCGTCAACAGAGACCACGATGTTTACAGTGTTATCAGGAAGTTTAAGGAGGACAAGACTGGCTCCTGTCAAAGATCATCATGTCATAATTCAGCCTTGTTTTCTGCCCTTTTTCTCCTCTGTCTGACGGACTGAACATGTGACAGCAGCCGAGCTCAGAGCTACTTTTGTTCCCGGGATCATTCATTCATTCATTCATGTTCCATCTCCTGCCCTGGAACGTTCCCTGCTTTGTGACACAAGGCTGAGTAAATATTGACCAATAAAGAGTCTGTCAATAGACAGGGGGCGGGGCTTGTTCAGCCGCGCAGCGAGTCGTCTGTTGCTTTATTCACAAACCGTCCAACAGAAGCTTTGTTCAGCTGTAACAGGAGAGAGTCATCGTCATAGAGATGGTTTGAGTCAGGAAGACACACAGACGATCTGTCTATTGTCTATTAGAAAAGTTCAACATGATTTCAGAAGCTGTAATTTAGTGAAAGCTTTCAGAGTGTACATTTGGTTCAGGTCTCACATGTTAAAAAAGTTCATGATTATGGAGTCAGTGATTGACGACAGGTGTTTTCCTCAGGAGCAGGTGGAGAAGAAACCAGAGCTGAACTTTCATCATGTGGATGGACGCTAACGTTGCAACACGTTGGCTAATTAAAGAGGCCACTCTGTGCTAATGATGCATTTACAGCTTGTTTACTGCCCCCTAGTGGCCACAATAAACTATATTACAAAAATAATAATGAAAAATTGGTTTCAACTTTTTAGGCATTTTACCAAATAATACAAATTCTACACCACAAAGAAAGATTCAGTCTAATTTCTAATTTTCTTGTTTCTATTTATTTTGTTTTTACATCTTTATTTTTTCCTTTCATTGTTTTCATTGAATTTCATTCCAGTTTCTCACATTTGAAGCTTCTGTCAGTTCAGCTCAACGTTTCCTGGAGATGATTCAGAAGCTTTAGAATCCTTCTTTTCCTCCCGACTGCGTTTTTCTCTTTTGTCGTTGTGCAAAATGACAGAAGACATAATAAATAAGATGATAATCATAAAAACCATAGAAACAATGGGAGATGAGTTACTGTGAAATTTCTTCCAGGCTTTTATTGTGAAACATCTGCAACGACCTTTCAGCTCGTTTAATTTTCTATTGTTCTATTGTTGCTCTTTTTTTAATATGTGTTTCATTATACGAGAACACAGAATAACCTCTGTGTGTTTCAGACTGTGCCGCAGCCGCAGACTCACGTTCGTCACAGCAATGAGCTCGTTGAAATAAGAGAGAGAGGCAGGTTCGTTCTTCCATCCAATTATAAACCATGCGAGGTATTTAGACTTAAATCTGTCATCATCTCAGTGCTGCCCAGCTTCATGTTTAACAATAACCCCCAGCACACACACACACACACACACACACACACACACACACTCACACAATCAATATTCCATCTACATCTCAGCCATCAGCCTCTGAGCTCGGCTCATCAGAATGCTCAATAGGTCAAAAATGACATTTAAAAGGCGGCGAACACACACACACACACACACACACACACACACACACACACACACAGTAACACACACATTGTTATTATTTCACATTCAGTCAGAAAATCTATCTTAATTAGAGCTGATGCAAATGTTTTCCAGCCGACGGGTTCATAAACACACAGAGTGACACCGGCTCACACACACACTGCAGACGAAGGATGGATGAGGCTCGTGCACCTTGAGCTGTTTCCACTCAGATTGATTGAGCTCAGGCTCAGTCTGATCCACTGTTTCTGTCAGTGATAACAACACTGCTCCATGGTCACTGCTGGGATGTCAAAACGAAAAGATGTCAGTCGATCAGGAAGTTTTTATCAACAGAGAGTTTGAGTCTCAGTTCTGTTCATTTACTGTGCTTCACCTCCATTTGCTTCCAAGTTCGTTTGTTTACAACCTGTCTGATCGTGACTCTGTAGCTGTGTCTCCAACCTCCCACATCTCAACACATCAAAGCTTCGATTTGTTAAAGATTCAAGTTGTAATAAACCAACTGTTTCTCCAGTGAATGGACTTTAACGACGTCCAGTTCCCACAGAGCCAAGTCTCCTCTGCTTCATTCCATCACAGGTTCTGAAAGTCAGAGCTCGAAGGGACAGGAAGCCACATTCGTCCTTGGCGACCGCGGCGGCTGCTCGAACCCACCGAGCCCCGAGGATTTGCATACATTTCCCTTCAGCGCGTACGCTTCCTCTCACCGTTGCTTCGCCTGAAACTCTCCTCGGAAATCTGCACAAGCCCCAAAAAATCTGAGCTCAGAATAACAACAACTCCAAGTTTGTTCCATGAATAATAACATGCACTAATAATAAACCTGGTTCAACAGCAGAGTGTCGGGTAAAGCCTCAAAATGGAAAAAAAGAGAGGAAACCTGAGTTTTAAAAAAAAGCTTTATTCATTTCCATAACAAAAGATGAAGAAGTCGTACATGTCAAACTCCATCTGAAGCTTCCAGTGTCACAAACACAACGCACCTCATTCTCCAAATCATCTCACAGCGTCAAACAGAATCAGCTGTTGCCGAGGAGACGCTGATTCAGTTTGATGCTCTCGAGTCCAGAAAAGCAAACGTACAAACACGAGAGTGAAATGAAACAGTGGTTTGAAAAGTGGCGAGATTCTTCATTCTGTTCAAACCACAGTGAAATTCTCAGGACATGAGACGAGTCAGGACACAGGCTGTAACACTGCTGAATACGTGGCTCTGTCCGACAGGATGAGCCGGCTGCAGATGTTACAGATGTGGTTTCTGAACAATCAAACATTAAATATCAAACAAGTCTGCAAATACTGATCGAGCTGCATTGACACCCAGTGGGAGGTCACTTAAAGCCTGAGTGACAGGAAGTGATGAAGATGAGTCTCCCCCCTTCAATCCCACCTAATTTACATGAAGCCAATTTAAGAGTTCTGTCCCCTTCATCAGTCCAGACGCCCCCCCCCCCCCGACTCTGTTCTCCGTCACACACTGAGTCATGTACAGATGCTAACAGCTGGCTAACGGCTGTGTGGTGGAACAGATGTTGGACCAATCAAATCACAGCACCGACATTCACGCCTCATGGAGAAGACACATTCTTTAGAAACTGTGCTCTCCAGTATTCATCACCTGTTTTTACAGCAGTTGATGCTCCATGAGTAGTTGTACAGATAAAGATTCGTAAAAACTTTAAAGTTTGCTTTTAGCTACATTTTAATGTCATAAACCGCAGCTTAAGTATCAAACTGCTTAGTGTTTGGATTTTACTGATTCTGCTTCTCAGTCCACTTTTGATAAAGAATGTTAGCGTCGCTGCTTGATGCCGTGTTGAACAGAACATGATGCATTCGACAAAGAAAACTCAAGATGTTGCCAAGTGACTCGGACTGAAGATTACACGTGTCTCACCTCCAGATAACCAGATAATTTACTGTTATCTTGGGCAAGAAAATTCTTGAAATTCAACGAGAACCACAAACAATTTACCTCATGACAATAAGTCAAGTGTGAGAGAAACTGCCTGTTGATCTGAAAATCATGGACCTATAACAATAGCAGCGACCACAGTCACTCTCAGCTTCCGTATAAAGATTTTCACCTCATCTTCATCTTGATCGATTTGAACAACCCTCCCAACGTTTCCACCACAGACGAAGGACAATGAAACATAAGGCAAACAGAACAAACATCAGCTTTCCTGTCCCTCAGTGGAAATCATCTCTGTAATGTATGACAGTGTTTCTAGTTTTGCTCTGTTTCTAAATGTTGCTCAATCTGTTTGCCGCCATCAAACGTCCCTCACGTAACCTGATCAGAGGCAACTGAGCCAAGCAGTCAACAACAGTAAAAACCCACAGGGCTGTCAGACTCTTTCACTCAAACTCAAGATCTAATGCTGAAAAATATGCTGACCCTTTAAATTTGTCATCAAAAAATATATATAGGCAGGTATATACATTATTATTTCATTATCTGTAAACGTTAGGCTCTTAAAAAAATGCATTTGTCTCGATAAACGTGGATTTTTTTTTTCTTTAAAAAAAATGCAAACAAACCAGTAACTCCTCTTTGATCGACAGATGTAAAATAAATAGAGATAAGTTAAAACGTATGTACAAAATGGTCGAAGCACTCAGTAGTTAAAAACACGACAAACTAAGAAGGAAACAGGTGGGACTGTGGTGAGTGTGTGTTTGAGTCATTTGTACCGCTCTTGTTCAAAAGTCACAGCTGGAGTCGTCACGGAAACAGAAGAATGGGCTGCTGACAGTCACACACCGTTTTGGTTGCACAGTTGTGTTTAACTGAAACTAGTTCTTCTGTTCCTCCTCCAGCTGTCGGACGGATTTAGTAGTGCAGTTTGTAGTGTTAATCCCCCTTTTGTTATAAAAAAGAAAAAAAAAAACGAGGACTCCATTTCCCAGGTATCCTCTGGTACACGAGTCCTGGGAAGAGTCAGCTCTGCAGTCGGCTCCCAGGCTGGATGAGCAGTGGTTGTAGAGGAGAGAAGAAGAGTTAAGGCCTGGGCTGGTCGAAGTGTGTGTGTGTGTGTGTGTGTGTGTGTGTGTGTGTGTGTGTGTGTGTGTGTGTGTGNTGTGTGTGTGTGTGTGTGTGTGTGTGTGTGTGTGTGTGTGTGTGTGTAACATCAGTCTACAGCTGCTCCACCGGGGCTCCCTCTTCTTTGGGTGGAGGCTCCAGGTGAATGGGAGTCACACTGGCAGGTTTCTTCACACTGGAGTGGATGAGCAGTGGTGAAACATAAGAGAGGGACATGTTGGCTGTGTTTGCAGATTGTTGCGGTTTATACAACATTAGCTGCTGGATGTGTGGAGTTCAAGCTTTACTCACGAGTACGGGGAGATCGGCACGGCCACCACCAGCACGTGGTTCCTCTTCCTGAAGAGCCGCCACAGGCCTCTGTGGTATCCCCGGACATCCAGGTCCCACACATGGAGGCACTGAGCAGAGGACAGAGAGACAAGGACGCTCTGAATGATCCTGTTCCTCACTCATTCACCGAAACATGAACCAGACTCATCAACAGTCTCATAGAAATGAACTGAAATCCACAGCTGTCACGAGGGTCAATCCATAAACTGACGACGTGTTGACTGACACCTGAGTACCTTGGCCAGCTCCGTCCAGGTGGACGTGTCCGTCTCCGTCTCCATCTTAATGAACATGACGTAGGTCTTGCCCTCAGAGTCCGGCAGGAACGAGTCCTCGCACGGGTTCTTAGTGTGGTCCAGCACCTCTGCTTCCCTGCCATCACACACACACACACACACACACACACACACACACACACACACATACACATACACATACACATACACATACACACACACACAGTTAACAGTGTAACCTTGTCTGAACTGTGTGATGTCATCGAGGTCGTCTGCAGGCTCAGAGTCTCTGTGTCTCACTCACTTCAGCAGGTTCTGGATCTCCACTTCGTAGGCGTCTTTCTTCAAACTGTGGAGATTGAGAACAGGTGACATGAGCATCAGCACATCAGTGAACAGAGATCATGTGACCTGGGTGTACACACCTGTCGACGCTCTTCAGCTGCACGTTGGGGACAGTGTTGAACTTGTGTTTCTTGAAATATACCTCCTGTGAGACAGGACAGACAGAAGACATGAAACGACTGTCCAAGGAAAGACTTCAGACGGTTTGTTGAATCGTGATTATGGTGGAGAACTTTATGGTTTTATCACAGATCATGTTTAATTATTAAGACTCTGATGCTGAATCCAGTCGTCCTGAGTTCTGGTTTGATCTTGTAAAAAGCTCTTTTCTCTCAGGTCTCACATGGAAGTAGCCATTCATGTTGAGGCCGATGATGCCGAAGTGGTAGGATCGGGACACGTCGGGGATGATGCACTCTCGGCCTTTCCTCTGCTCGGGCATCCGCATCCACATGTCCCAGTCCCACAGCTACAACACATGGTATGATGATGATGTGAAGAATGATCAGCAGGGATGTTAAACATGTACGACTTGTCACCAGTGTAGGAGAACATGTAAAAGCACTTGTTAGGGTTATTCAAGCACAGGAACCTTCTCGGGCGTCGGCCACTTGGGCTCCAGCTCATCCTTGTACAGGCTCTTCTTCAGCACCCAGCCCAGGCCGGGCATGCTCTCCACCCTGTACAGCAGGGCCGGGTCCTCCGCCGTGTGCTCGTAGCCCTGAACAACAACAACAGCTGTCAGTCACACACACAACTCTTCTGTGGGCATCAAGCCGTCCTGCAGGTCCAGTGAGTGGGAAATGAATGAGAGCACATCAGAGCAGGAGGAAGAGACAGCAGAGGGGGAGACGTGTTCAGCTGCTCTCTCTGGACGATGTTAGGTTTCACCCTGAGGTGAACAGAAATCTGATCGATCACCTCATCACATGTTCCATTGTTACGGTCACCTCAAACAATCCTCCATCCTCCGGGGATGTTCAGACATTCAGACGTCGGTTATACAACAGCTAAAGACACACACACACACACTCACACACACACTCACACACAATTACACTCACACACACACAAACACACACAAACACACACAACTGCAACAGGATAATGTCTTGTTGATGTTTGTTGCTGTCTGAACTAGACTGAATGTGTAAAAGAGAAGGTTTGGGATGAAAAAAGGAACAACATGTGGAGACGGACAAGAGGAGAGTGAAGGCTGAGCAGGTGAGGCAGCTGAGCAGGTGAGGCAGCTGAGCATGTGAGGCAGCTGAGCAGGTGAGGCAGCTGAGCAGGTGAGGCAGCTGA
>JBBMOC010000480.1:0-40104 GCA_037975185.1 Centropyge bicolor
CGAGCAGAGGAAAATGAAAGCTCAGCAGAAGGAGGGAGTGAATAGGGTGATGTATGGCCGTCTCAATGCCCTTATGACATTTCCATCAACCTATAAAGACTTAATGGAGGATGCATTGTCGCACGTGAAATGGAAGGAGAGAGGGAGGGGCAAAGAAAGCCACTCGAGAAGCTTGACGACGGAGGCGAAAGGAAAGAAAGAGGAGGTCAGGAAGCGAAGGCATTTAGCAGGAGCGTTGTCAGGTGAAGTGGAATAGCATGTCATCTGTAAAAGGCAACGTGGAGAGGATGATGTCACATCTCACCTCCGCTCACCTTCCTTCATCCTCCTCCCACCCGTAGCCTCTCCCGCCATCCCAGAATTAGCGTCTGCTAGGGCTGCACAATTAATCGAATTTTAATCATGATCACGATTTTGGCTGCCACGATTAAATTAAGATGATCGTCGGCGATTTTAACATTTAAAAAGCGAGCTCTGTTGCATGTGGTCAAATCAAGCACTTTCTCAACCCAATAGTCAGCCAGCCACCAGGGGGCGACCCACAGGTTAGGGCCTCATCACTACGCTGCCTAAACAGCAAGCGAGCGAACCCTGCAACAGCGGCAACTACAAATGATTAAACTGTGAGAGAGTGCAATGTCGGGAGCAGCAGGCAGTGACAGTGAGGAGCCGCTAGTGCCTCGTAAAGGAGCAACATCTACTGTTGACCCTTTTCCACTGCGCTGGTGCTAGTGCTAGTTCGGAGCCAGTGCCTGATTTAGCACCAGTTCTTTGTGTTTCCACCGCGTAAGCACCAGCTCCAGGTGCTAAAAACCGGTGCTTAACAGGCACCAACTCTTCGCTGGTCCAGAGCTAAGCACAGACTACGTCAGGGGCTGGGGGCGGGGTTATCGTTAGTGCCGGTAGCTGGGGGCTGGGGCACACAAGCGGTAATTTGTGTTCGTTTTCGCCAGGACGTCCCTGGTCTGATCGCAGATATATTGAACTGACTCCACTAAATCCCTGTCTGTGTCCAGCGCCAACCCAGACAACCATAACAGCAACTCTGCACCGGGCGACACCGTATCCATCCACCTCTCAAAGACACGCTGAAATAACGGATGCAATAAGGCCGGTTTCCTGTTTGTTTGCACTTTATAATTGCATTTTGCAATAGCATATTTATTTTTTTCCCTTTGTCTTTGGGTGAATTTTAAGTTTATTGTTTGATTTATGATTATTTAAGTTTCAATTTGAAGACTTGCAATAAAAAGTGCAATAAAAAGGTATGTTTTACCTAACATAATGAATAATCGTGATTATTAATCGTGATTCCAATATTGATAAAAATAATCGTGATTATCATTTTGGCCATAATCGTGCAGCCCTAGCGTCTGCCGTCTAGTGCGTTTCACGCTTCCTGCCGTCGCCGCTCATCAGCTGCAGAGAAAACACGGAGCGGCGAGGATGTCAGCGAGCCACTGATGGATGGCACACAGCTGGAGGGAGCGTCACTCATGTCTGCTGAGTCTGCTGCAGTCCCTCAGAGCTTTGTCATCGTGCCGCTCTGTTCTCGCAGCGCACGGGAACGAGCTCGTACTGACAACGTACAGATCGAGGGGCAGCGAGTTTATGTTGTTTTAGGTGTGAAAATGAAAGCGTGGCGAGATGCGGAATTAATTTTCCGGCTCGGCAGATGGAACGATTCATCTTCTCGGGTTTGAAGTGACAGAATCAAACCTAATGAGAAAAAGTAGATTTGTCTCAAAAGAATGAGAAAACATGAAAGAGTGGTTTTAGCGTCGTCTTACGTTCAGTCGTTCTTGTCACATGTTTCTTTGTCTGCTCTGGTTTTCAGGCCTCAGTACGGAGACGAGCCGCGTTCTATGAATTTCCTGTGTCGGCTGCGCACCCTCGTCTGTACACGGAGACACGTGCTGACACGTCTCGGCACATCACGCCGTCTCCGTCCCGGGAAGTGACAGCGAGCGCGGCGAGACTCTGAGGAATGGAGACGTTGTCGCAGGAGTGACATATCGAACACAGAGAGGTTCGGGATATTCAGGGTCTCGGAGTCATAAAACAACAGTGTGGAAGCCATCATTGTCCTCTCCACACTCACTGTAGGCATAAATCTCTCGCCTGCGGGCTTCGGATGAGATGTCACCTGGAAAAATGCAATGTCAAAACAATGTCATTTCAGCACTTCCTGCAAAACTTTCCATCTACATACACGAGGGAGCAGATGTAACAGGAGTAAACAGGGCTGAATGACAAGTTGAACACCAGGATTTTTTTTTTCTTTGTTATTGTTGGGTTTGTGTTTTTTAGCCCTGATAATTAATATTCTGCCAGGCAAACAGTTCCTCCTCTCACTGAAACGTTCACTTGAACTCCGTCGGGCAACTTCCTTCCTCCGAAATTTAATTTAGTTATGTTTAACCAGTAAAAGTTTTTTAATGAAAATGAAGTCGACAAGTTTTTGTTTGTGACAGTATGAGAATGATTTCACACATCTTGGACCTACCTTCATCTATTTGGAGCATAATATACGCCAATATACGATGCAAAATTGCAAAATATTCGGAGGCGAATTTTGACTATACATATCAAGCGCGATGCAATTTTGCGATTTTCCGATGGGGAAAAAGGAAGGAGGAAGCGAGAGGACGAAAATGGAGTCAACCGAGACCAAATTGTTATGTGACAGCAACGCAACAGGTTAGCTTACGAGCTAAAGTTACTTAGCATAGCTGAAATTTAAAACAAAGACGTTTAACAAACTGTTTAATCACACCACCATCGTCATATACGAGATCTGACGCTATGACTCTCCACAAGTTGTCCTTCAGGTCGTTATCCTTGTAATTTTTATGTTTTTTATCAAAGAGCACTCTGTTCTCCGACATGTAATCAGCCGGTCGGCCATGTTTGATAGACCAGTGAATGTGACGGCTCAACAACACGCAATCTGATTGGTCAGAAGTGGACACAGGATGCGAAACTTCGGAAAATTCCACCTTGATGCGAAAAAATAAATGCCACAATATCGCCGGACGAGAAAACGTCGCTGATGTAAACGCTTGTATTGACAGGATTTAAGTTTGGAAAAAAAAATTGACATCCAAATTTAATCGTACAAAAAAAAAACGCTCCCGGTGTGTAAGGACCTTTAAGCTCATATTTTGATTTTTATAAGCCACAACTTTACTATTTTTATTTCAAGAAAAAACCCACATTGAGTGACCTTCTCAGCACCAATCTGCAGACAGACAGAGTTCGTAACAGGCCGGTGAACATTTAGAAAGTTTCCTCAGGACTTGGTGGAGACCAAAACAGGATGTGTTATCAAACCAAAACCCAGTCCCTTTCTGCCCGTAACGACTCGCTGGACATTTAAAAAACTTTTTAAAAATTGTTTATCTGTGATTTCATTAGTTCTGACATTGTAGCTCCTTTTACTCTCTTTGTGTTTTATAACGTGTCAGTCAGAATAAATATCACTGGTGACATTGCAGCTTATAAAGATGCTTTTCATTGGACAAAGTTTAAGTAGCGTCAGACTGCACTTCAGTAACGCTACGAGCTACTTTGGAGAAAAGCAGTTAAACGAGGGCTGCACAGTAATTATGCTTCTAAAACCTATGTGAAACCAATAAGTGTTATATAGAGGCAATTTCTATGAGAGAAGATTATTTTATTACCCTGTAAAAGAAGATGACAAAGAGGAAAAAAATCTGACAGGTCTCCACAATAGAAAAGGCAGAACTCAATTAATTCTGCTGATTTGCATGCCTCATCTTTAATTATCACTGCATCAGCAATGATGAAGTACACATGGCAGGTTCTTTCTGCAGGTGTGAGCTCCGTCCGCCTTTGTTTAATTACCTCCACTGAACAAATAGCTGTGGCTGCTCTCGCTCTTCATCGCCACTCTTCTTCACTGCTTCTGGTAGGAAATGGACAGGAAGCTGCAGGTGAAGTGCAAGTGGACAGTCCCGTCCTTACAGGTGTCTCTCGGTGGCTTCATTGTAATCACACAGTTTTGTTTTTAAGCAGTTATCAACAGTCACTACTTCAAACTTTTGCATCAATGCTTTGGTTTTCTGTTTCTCAATCAGTTTTTGGCCAAGAATCCAAAATCTGAGTATGATTCATCAGGCCTAAACTGGATCTAGTGATCTGAGCCATTAGAGGAATTCTCACGGTGGACAAAGGTCCCTCGAGGATCTTGTATCAACACATACATCACACTGGTAATCTCAAGAGAGAAGAGCATTTGTATTAGTTTTGAAAAGTCGACAGTATATCTGTCTGCACGTCGGAGTAAAAATACCAGCGAAGGCAAATTACTTTAAAAGGATAATTTCAGTTTTTTCTTGACCTGGGGACAAATAATTCAACTCTCAACAACTTCAGGTGCCTTCAGCCTCGTCCCACAGTCTTCATCACTTTTAATGAGATCTAATGTTGGTCACATCTGAGGGTTTAGGTGGAATCGACTGGTGGAAGTGTTGCTGTGTTTGTTGTTGCTTTCCTGTTTCAACATATTCATCATTATTTATCTTTATTATAGATGTTATTATTTCCTTCAAATGAACTTTTCATTTCATTAATTTGACTCTGAATGATTTGCTTGTTGACAAACTGACCTGTTTATTTTTCCTAATGAACCTTGATGGTCAGAGCTTGAAGTTAAGACCCAACTCAATAAACTGTAAGTGTCTTTGAACTAAACAGCTCATAGATTGTCTCTATAATGGGACCGGGACAGAATCTGTCCTCTGGTTATCATCAGATTAGCAGGAACCCACGAAGGAGCTGTGATCCCTCCATCCTCCTCTGAGCAGAGCACAGTTCCTGCTTTCAGGTGTTGAGCTCTGTGACACAAACTGAGCAGGATCCAAGACCCAGATCTGACTCATTTAGAGACACAGAGTAGCGAACCTGCTGCCACTTCAGAGTCCATTTAGACCCACAGGCTGCTGATACTGAACATTCAATCTGAACTACTTTTTCATTATCTCTGTCTGTTTTTTTTCTTCTTTATGAAGAAGCTGTTAGCAGCAGTTGCCATTGGAAACTGTGTACAGTGAGGTTATGTTTGCTGAGGGATGAGTGTGTGTGTGTGTTTGATAGCGAGTGCCCTCATGAAAGTCTCCATATTTAATTTCAAGTATTTTCATAGAATGAAGACAAGGAACAATCAAATAGAGTAATATATAATAAAATATATCAAATGTAATCTACCAGAGATGGATGGATGGGTTATTAGAAAATGAAAAACTCCGGCTCTGCTGGTGCACACACTGTGTGTGTGTGTGTGTGTGTGTGTGTGTTTGCAGTACAACCTCACGGAAAAGTGTGCAAAATGTTAAAAGAAAAAAAAAAAGCAAAAGTTGCTGATACGGAGAAAATGTGACATTTACAAAGCACAATTCTCGCCCTCTGCTTCATTACAGAGTCATATTGTGCATGCATGGCCAGCTGTATGTGATATGAATCCATGATGAAGTGTACAGATGTCAGCCCTTTCCTGCATTCAGACAAACCGGCATGGCTTGAATTAAAATCAGCGCCCAGGCCTCCTGACTGTCTCCTCCAGAGGGGACGAAGACAAAGAGAAGAAAACTGAATTCTAATCAGATTAGATTGGAGAACAGAAGCGGTAATTAGCAGCGAAGGCGGTGGACTGAATGCAGGCGGCATGTTAACACACACACACACACACACACACACACACACACACACATATGCACGGACACAGAGTCCGGGGGGAGCTCTCATTAACACTACATACTATTTGCACATTTTACAGTTGGTCTGTTCAGGATGAGCATTGCTGTTTCATATATGAGGAACATTATCTCACCAGCACCTTTTCCTCTGCAAAGGCTGTTGACAGCAAGGCTTCCTGCTGCAGCTTCACACTCATGAACTAATGCCAGCAGCTGCTTGTCGCCATTATCTTTAACCTCAGTGTCAGAGCTACTTCCTGTCTGAGGTGTGTTACTCCAAATCCAGCTTCAAAGGAATAAGAAGAAGACTTAGACCGAGGTCACAGCTCAGGTCCGGTCTGTAAAGTTGGGTGAGTAGGGTTGGTCAGTCAGACAGTCTTCCTCACTGTCCTCCACGTGGTCGATGATGAAGATGCAGCTCGCAGCCTCACACTGACCTGCACAGCTCATTCAGCACCCAGTTCAGTCAGTGTGAGGAAGTCTGAGATCACAAACTCTACACAGCTGTTAAACATCACAAAGAGCTTACTGTTGTTCTTCATTTATGTTTCACCATTTAGCATGTGAGCAAGTTGCATGTTAATGTGTATCATATAATCAATGACTGAACATATTTGAGCCTTTATAAAATGCACCATATTTCAATTTCTTCGTCATCTCGGAGCCTCTTTTTCTGATTTTATAACCAAGTCAAAACAGGCTGCAGTGACCTCGGCCAATCAGCCGAGGGAACAGGGAAGATCAGGTGTGTGACTGGACCGGGACGTCGGAGCATCTGCAGATCAAAGGAGACAGGCTGAGTCCCGGCCGGGGGGGACGGACGGAGGGACAGCAGTGTCCAGGTGGGAGAACAGGGAGCATCTGGTCCACAGAGACCGCAGCATCCTCGTCTATCTGCCTCTGGTCATCAAGATGGGGAATGGTTGTGTTCAGAGCTGCAGCCATCAAACAGATCTCTGCTCTCTCTGATTGATTATCAGGTTCAGAACTGTGCCGCTGATCAACCACCTTCATTAAGAATGAATTACAGTTCTGTGCTGTTGATCTAACAATACTTTTCAGAAATTATTCATTCAGAGATCACACAGCTCTGACGGCTCTGAGCACATTGTGTCGTTAATATTTGAACAGATCTATGTCGTCGTCACAAATTGAAATTATGATAAGAGTCGGATTCATTTATAAGTTATAAGTTTGGTGAACGAAGTTGGAAAAGTACTTTAAATGATTCTGTGGATTAGTGTGTAAGTTAACATAAGGAACATTTCTGCTGCTTGTCTTATGTTTAATTTACATTAATATGTCAAAGGAAGCTGAGATGAAATCACTGCAGATCATAAATCTTCTCCCACATGCTTCATACACATCGAATGAGAAAATGCAGTTTTGATTATGGAAATACATTTAAGAAGAAAATAACTATCTTTATAATCTGGTTTTGTTTACTTGGTAATCTGGTACTACTTTAGATATACAAAGGAAGTGTCAATCAATACATGTCTGAGTTTGAATTCATTCATTATTGGCTTGATTTTCACAGCTGTATAACTCTATATTCTTATTTTATCAATGGATCAAATGAAAGTCCTCTGAGCTCTGCAGATGTTTTAGCGTCTATCAGCTCATTGTTTTTGGTTTGGCAGCTGATAACTTCACTGTTTCGGTTCGCTCTCATCCACATTAATTATCTTCAAGCTTGTGGCTGGTAGAAGAAACCAAAACAGAGCTACAGTGACAGGATGTGTTGGACTCTTAGTTTCCACAAACATAAATTCAAATGTATGTTCCTGAGCGTTGAATCATTTGCTGCACTTTGAGCGACCAAATGATCAAATCGTCCATGTTCAGTTGTGAGTAAGTGTCAAATAAGAGGACGATCAGAGAAGCTTTTGTTTCAACTAGTTTAGTGATTACGAAATCATTAGTCATCCACTTCACCCACCAGGAGTCCAGCAGAGAAAACTCTCACCTTCAGGCTCCCTCCGAGCTTCGTGCTCGTTCAGCGGCGACTTTCATTCCAGCTTCACAACAAAATAACTTAACTGTTTAAAAAGGTTCATCACTCCGAGGCTTCAGTCAGGAACAGGAGGACGAGCTGTTTGATGAGCAGAGAACCATATGCTGAGGTTTCATATCCAGCGAGCTCACGTCAGTCCTCACACACTCTCAGCTCTATAAAGTGTTTCACGAGTCCGACTCCGCCGCCAGGAGCTGCTGTGAATTTATACGGCTTTGTGAAGGGACGTTTTACCTTCGTCCTCCAAATCTGTTAACAGCTCCACAAGAATATCAATTAGACCCACAAACCGTCCACTGTGTTTCAAGTATCAGTTCACAGGAATCGCTCACACGTTTCGTCCATCTTTAATCACTCTGCACTTGTTCTGAGCTTCAGACCGGCTGACTCCATCCGAACTCAGAAACTGCTCACACTCCTCATGCAAATTGCTTCTGTCATGTCGTTCACTATTGTTCACAGGCGTCGTAACTTACTGTGTGGTTGCCATGGGAACGGATCATTATTTCTATCATTTCGGTGACTTGGCTGCAAAAAAAAAAAAAAAACGCCGTCTCCCTCGGTTCAGGGAAGAATAATTCCTCGCCGTCCAAAAAAAAAAAAAAAAAAAAAAACCCTCTGTGAGAGTATGCACGCACGCTCGCTCGCCCGCGTGTGCACACAAAGAG
The DNA here is from genome assembly GCA_037975185.1 of Centropyge bicolor. Classification (NCBI taxonomy): domain Eukaryota; kingdom Metazoa; phylum Chordata; class Actinopteri; family Pomacanthidae; genus Centropyge; species Centropyge bicolor. The sequence goes on from JBBMOC010000480.1 coordinate 8,403, forward strand.
ATAGAGATTGATGATGAGCTGCTGTGATGAATATGTTTTTGAAGCATTAGCTTATTCGGCCTTGCATCCAATTTATGATCCATTAGCGCCACATAAAGTCAAGTACATTCAGGCAGCCGCATTGATTGGAATCGATCCATCACTCACACACATGCTGAATATTGACGGACGCCGCTTTAACGTGCTGCCCGAGTTTAACCCCGCATGCAGAGCGGGTCGCGTCCGGTCAGCACGTCTTCACACCGGTATCTATCTTATGAAGTGACAGGCTCAAACAGCACTTGATGAGCACTTACTGTTGGAGTCAATAGAGCAGCGGGTGAAGCTCGGAGGTGTTGTTTTCTCTCAGATTAAAACATTTGCTCTGTGGTGACAGACGGACCTATTTCAAGCCCTGCTCAAACACGGCTCTGACAGGCCTGCTGTCCGCCGGGTTTGCTCAGGCTCGGCGTGGACCTTAAGGCTGCACGGATCTGGAGGGGGGGGGGGCTCTCTCCGGGCCATTCAAACAACAACAATAGCAGGGGTATAAATCTCCCTATATAGACCTCGGCTTTGATAGCAAGACCTGACAAGGCTTATTTAGCTAACTGTTGCTTCGGGGACTTTGCTGACATTGGCCTCCTTAGTCAAACACAGGCTGTGTTTTCACAGGGAGAACTGGTGCGACTGGCCGACTCTGGATCATCCATTTTCTCCGTCCTCGTCCCAGAGAGGAGTTAGAGACTCAGCAACGCTCGCCGGCCAGATGGGTGGCCTCTTTTATTTTTCATCGCGATGCTGTTTACCTTCTCCAGTTATCTCTGAGTCTCTCTGGTTCATTGGTCACGTATATCTTACATCACAGTCGACATCAAAGCGCACGCTCGAGTTCCCAGCTCGTCAGACGGTGACATTTTTAGTGTTTGAAACTAGGGATGCACCGAAATGAAAATTCTTGGCCAAAACCAAAAACCGAAAATGAAGAAACCAAGGCCGAAAACCGAAAACGGAAACACCGAAATATAGTATTATGCCAATTATTACCATTGCATTCGTGGCTATGACTGTGTACTAACCTCACTAAAATTACAATTGCATAAATTAATATTAATGCTTCAAAGAATAAATCAATTGCAAAATTATGAAAATATTTATTGACACTGTCATTAAAACTAACTATTAGCTATCCGTGGGTCTTTCTCGGATATAATGAAATGCATCCACACCGCAGACATGTTGGCAACTATCCAGACGTGCGCGTGCCGGTAGGGTTGCCAAACATCCCGAAAAATACGGAATTGTCTTTCATTTGAAAATTAAATGTTGCATCCTCTTTTGAACTAACACGGGACGTGATTTGTCCCGTATTTCATAAATGTCCTATACACATGTCTGTCACAAACACATTTCCACATTAAATGTGACAATAATGAACTAAATAAAACACAGGAAAGATTAAGGCCAGCTAAATCTGTGTGCCGGGGACCCCGAGAGGACCCGCTGCGCTCTCTGCCAATCAAAAAGCGCTGTCACGGTTGCCTAGTTACAAACACTGGCGCCGCTACACGCGCATTTTAAAGACGGCTAGAGGCGGCAACCGCCCGTGATGGGCGTGTTTTTTCTTCGTCATCACAACGTCTTGAAAACCGAAAATGCACTTTTGAGCCAGTTTCGGCCGAAAATATTCGGTGGCCGAATTTTCGGTGCATCCCTATTTGAAACCTATATTGACTTTTTCTTCATCGACTTTTCGGTGCGTTGTCACATTGTTGTGTTACTGCCACCAACTGTCAATCAGTGGAAATGCATCAAAAACACCTGCAGGACTGTTTGTCTCTTGGTTTGTTGAGCTAGTTATTCATCAGTTCCCTTTTTCTATTATTTAACAAGCATTAATTAACTAATTAGATCAATTTATATCTATACTCTGCTTTTTCTTTCGTGAGTTTTCTCCAGGCTGATTTATATAATGTAAATTTTTATTGACTGCTTTTACAGTTGGTTATCAGTTGTATTAATTAGCGCAGGAACTGTTGAGGTCTCTGACTGAAGCCCTTGATTTGCTGCATCTTTTCATGAGCCCGATGAAGAGCTGAACACGATGCGCTGCTGGCGGGCATATCCTCCATCATATCTGTGATAAAATATTCAGCGCTTTCTGTCGTATCCCACGTCCTTCAAGGATGGGCTTTTGTCATCAGATGTGGATGGCTCCCTCGACACCTGAGCATGTTCCATTTGTCGAGGAACGCATCAAAATCTCTGGGACGAAAACAGTAACAGAACCTGGAATGGCTTTGATTTCCACGACTGTTGTCTCGCTGCATTCCGGTCACAAAGTGAACTCTTTTTATGCCGAGTTTTCTCCGTGATGCAGACCTCCCTCTCCTACCAAAAATATTCAGAGGGTATTATTCATCTTTAAAAAATGCATTCTGTTTTCAGTTATCAGCCAGAGTCTCATTTTCTATGCATCAACCTTGGATGAAATTACCCCACCGATGGATTACGAAGCACTCGGAGTGGAAGACGCACCGTCTCCTCTGCTGCCTACTGGGAAGCAGCAAAGCACTTCTCCTTGTTTCTCTCCGACTCTCATCCAGAAGCGACTCCTTCAGCCTATACACCATTGTTCTTTTCCTACCCATACCCCTAATTAGATGCCTTTGATACAGTATGAACAGAGAGAGGGACCCAGTTGGTGTGGATCCTCTAATGCACCCTCCAGTGGCTCTCACATTGATCCATCTCTCTGTGAAGCCGCCACGAAGGCTTCACATGGGCTCAGCGTGGGCTATCATAAAAGACAACCGAGCGCAAGTGGAAAACAAACTGAAAAAGAAATGGGTTGTTTTATTTCATTACAGGCCGCCGAGGCTGCCCCGACACCTGACGGCTACGCGACTGGCACGCTAATGCAATGCTAATTGTAAGCCAAACAGATCAGTGACATTTGTGGAGCAGTTAAACAGGAGCCGTCCTGGGGGGTGTTTATATTACGCTCCAGAATTTATACGCTTACGATATATTCAAGCCGCTGCAGTGACATCTACAATTGTCCGCGACGGAGCTGGGGAGGCGCATGAATTACAAGTTTGAATTCCCCGAGTCATTTGCAGCCTGTGAGGTAGCGAGGCTGACGGCGTTGTATTTGTTTTTCATCAGTGGGTGTTTGGCTTGGCAGAGAGTTTCTACGGGCAGGCCGGGGCGGGAGAGGCAGGCGGGGGGGAGATTGTGGATTTCGTTGCACGAGCCAACAGGCTCCGGTGCCTCGGCAGACAGTGATTGGGCCGTGGCCATTGTAGCCTCTCTGGGGGAAAAGGTGCCAAGTGCTTGTCCATTATAACAGGTTCTGTACTCTCTCAAGACGCCCCCCCCACCACCACCAACCCCCCAGCCCCTCACACACACACTCCTGCCTGAGTGCAGCGGGGATACGACACGAGAGCAGAGAGCGTTGTTGACATTTTCTGAAATTGCCTTAGAGCATTTTTGCTGGGCAAGAGCTGGAAAAAGGAGGATTCCAGTTTGGTGGAGAGCCAGAGATGAAGCGAAGACACAAACACACAAACACTTGAACTTTTCAAATCAATCTCATGTCTGTGCATTAAACACAGAGCTGGAGCCAGGACGCAGTTAGCCTAGCTTAGCATGAAAATCAGGCTCAGTTCAAAGTGAAATACCAACATCTCTAAAGTTCAATAATGAAGACCAAGTGTCCCATTATCTTAAGGTTGTTGGCAAAATGAAATGTGTTCATTTTATAAACTACTGAATGATTTCCTGAAAGTTCAACTGAAAACACAATGATCTGCTTTACAATCTAAAAGCCTCTTATATCTGCAAACATGAGCAGATGAATGTAGCTCACAAGCAAAGACAAGATGACGACGTGAACAAGAACAAACAGAATATGAACGAGAACAACTAACTGAACAACGAACAATCTGGCAAAGGCAGACTGAAATGAACTGGCTTATATAGAGTCCTGATGGTGATTGGCTGCAGCTGGGAACACAGGTGATAGGATGAGGTGGGAGTGGCTAACAGGTGAGGTGAGGCAGAGAGAATCTATGGCAGGTGAATAGTGACAGACAGAACTCAGACTAAGACAACAACATGACAAGACTGACAGGACTGAAAGAATCAAGACATGAACCACACCAAACTGACACAAGACACAAACAGAGCTAAACAAAAAAAACATGTCAGGCAGAATGAACAGGACAAAAACAGAGGCCTGACTGGCAGAACTGTGACATAATTAGCACCAACAAATCACAAGCAGGAGTCACTAATGGACTAATGGGAACTGAAAGGGAATGAAAGAGCTGTGTTTATGATCATGTGTATGCCAGCCAACACACACACACACACACACACACACACACACACACACACTCCCTGTTCTCACAGTGGTACAGTCCTGCATTGGAATAAATAAAAAATAATATCCTGATGATGTTCACATGTTTTCTACACATCGATCTGAAGAAGGAAAGGAGACATCAAAAGGGGAAGTACTTGGCTGATATGTATAAACAAAAAACTGGAAAGTAGTGATCAACATTGAACTTTCAAAATAAAGTACTGTAATCTGTGCTTTAATAATATGACACCATATCCAGTCATTTTGAGGATGAAGGCACTAAATAAAGAGTATAAATAGGATCAATTACCTTCAAAGATTTCAGGCTCGTTTCAGCTTTGGATGTAATTTTTTTCTTTAAATGACAAACAAAAGAAATTAATTCCTGAAAAGCCAAAGCAAGGTGAGGTGTTCTGCAGCCGTCATTGTCATTGAATCAGGTTCCAGTTAGAGTCAGTTCACCATGAGTCTAAGACCGTCCAGGAGACAGTGCTTCCTCTGCAGCGAGGACACGACATCAGCGACGGGGTGGATCCAGCTGTGGGACCTGAGTGACTGCTGCTTCACCTGCAACGATGCAGAGGTCACAGAGACAAGCGAGATACAACAGCCTCCATCCTGTTTTACAAAAGACAGGCGGCAGGACAACACAGCGAGGAGACGGTGAGACAAAGACATGATGCAAACTCTGATCGGTGTGAGGGACGAACATGGAGGTTGAAGACCATGTCCAGTGGACGGTGCAGCAGGTCCTCAACGCTGAAATCCAGCTGGAATCATTATATTGCACATATTGTTTTTGTCCTGTACCAGATTTTATTTTGGTGGTTTGTATTGTGTCCTGTCAGACTGTGCAGTGTAATGAGAGTTATAGGTAAGTTTGCACAGGTGCGTTATATATATTGATTGGTTAAAAATGAAAAATGAAAAAGAGAACAAAAACAAACAAAACAAAAACTCCTCTTTTTTTAATTTTTATTTTATTTTCAGAGTAGTTATCAAACAATGTGAATCCCAGCTGTCTACAATTATGTTTTTTAACCATTATTATTATTATTATAACTGTGTTTGCTTAATTTCCACTGTGAGCCATTAAACATTCATTCAATCCACTTCGGATGTTGATGGAAGTAAAAATGAAACACTTCAAACTCGAGTTTTGGACTTGATGTTCAAGAATCTTCATCACAATTAGAATGACTTCTTTGCTTTGATTTTAATTGTTTGAACATAAGCAAACAACATTTGCAGGTTCATTTTCTTACTTTGGCGTATTTATCTGAACTTACCTTTAAAACAATGATGAGCGTGGTCTCCTCCATCACAAGCTTCACTGTGCAGGAACAGACACAGGAAGGATGACAGGGAAAGATTCTCAAGCAGGACATCACATTCAGTTTGGAGTCAATCATGGTCCAATATAAATGTTACACAAACATGAAGTGGAACCTCAGAAGCCTCCGTCCACAGACACACACAATGAGCATCATCATTACTTAACGTGTTTTTCATACATGTATATGATCTTTAAATAGCATCTACTGACAGATCCATTCTTCAGGCTGACAGGTGATTCTTGACCTTGGAAACAGCGATTGACAAAACAATCTTCTCTCACACACACACACACACACACACACGCCCTCCCCTCTCGTTCCTCCCACTCCTCCCTGCTGTATTTCAGCTCCTATGGCTCCAGCACTCATGAATATATCAGAAACAGCTTTATTACCTGGGTCAGGCCACAGGGTGCAGCTTAAGCGATAAGCATGCAAATGAATCCATGTTTATTCTGTTTTCCAAAGCGTACAGTGCATATATATTGTGCTGAGTGGACCTCGGGGCAACTGCTGCCGAACATCAATTACCATCAAGGGATGGAGACAACGATGCACAGACAGGTGGCGACAGATGATGTGTTTGTAAAGTGGATGATGGATGTTCAAACGTGATTGTATTTAACGATTACATGTAAGAAAATGTCCCAGACATATGGAGACAAAAAGCCTGTATTTTCCAGGCAAGAGGGATAATGCAGACCCTCTGGTCCTGGACCTGGTCTGGGCTGTGATGAGAGCTGGCTAAGATGGGGGGGGGGGGACTTGGCTGAACCCAGGCCAGCTTTCAGCCATCATCCAGAGCCGAGGTCCATCTGGAAGGCCTGTGACCGCAGCTCGCCACCGGGAGGATGGGACTTGTTAGGCAGACGTGCTGCTCCCTCCCCAGGCCTGGTCTGAGTGTTCAGCAGCAACATGTACAGTAGAGTCTGTCGCGTAAAGGAAAAAAAAAAAAAAAACATTAAAAAAAAAACACATGAACAGATTGAGAAACAGGTCACACATGCAGACAAATATGCACAGTCTGGAACACACACATCAGATTTCCACATGTACGTCCACACACACACACACACACACAGAGAATGTGTCATGGGGCTAGTTTCGGCCTCCAAAGTAGGTTTATTAGACACACCACAGATGGACGATCTGTATCCTGTCCAACTGAAATCACTGTCAGTGTCACTCAAAGCTAAAAGCAGAATGAATCTGTAGGTGGCAGATTGCAGATAGGCACACACAGTACTAGCACGGGATGTCTAATTTGCTAGTGATGCTAATGGGTCTCATTTAATCCGTTTTAGCATTACAAAGTAATTATTGCCATTTCACAGCCTGCCGACGGTGGAGACGGCCAAATATAGAAAGTCACATTGGCTAATATGGTGGCACGGTGACAGCCGCAGTTTGGGAGGAAAAAGTCGTTTTGATTGGAAACGATCGACGTGTCTCCAGCTCAACTGTTCTGGTTTGATTTCACTGGATCTGAGAGGCCGCGTCCAACCCAGGCCAACTGCCCGAGACCGAGACATGTGGAAAAGTATCCACATACTTTTGGCCATTTTGGGCTCTAGGGGGACGTTGACAGGCCTCTTTTGTAGACCTGCACCAAAACATTTGTCCAGGAGAGTCTGTAGAGCTCGTTGTATGTTGAAAATATGGTCATTGAATGTCATTAAAATAAAGGTCATGATCAACAAAACCTAAACTTTCCAATGAAATTTCAAACAGACAAAACAAACAAGCAAACTGAGATTTTGGGTAAAGAAACGTAAAATCCAGATGAATGTGTTCTGATTGTGAGATAATACATCATGGAGTTTGATGATGTCATTCATAACTGACGACAGGAAACCAGTGTGGGCCAATACATGAGGACATGGCAGGTGACGAGAGGAGAGACAGGCAGCAGAGACAGGTGCAGGGTCAGACACAGGTGTGGATACAGGTAGGAGTCAGACAGGAAGTGACAGGGCAACACAGACAATCTGCCATGATGGATACTACATAGATATACATACAACATAAACACATCACTGAGGTCTGTTATAGTGAATCTGGAGCCATGAAAACAGGAAGTGCGTCCGTATTGTTTTTCTGTGTATTTGTAGAAACACTTCAAAGTGAAGACCTTCAGGTTGGAGCTGTGGCCTCCAGGACTGCACTTGAGAGAGAATGTAGAAGTAGGTTTTCCTCTGGTCTAAAACATGAAAACATATTAACCTATGTTGTATTAATCTGAATTTCCTTTATCGTCCTTGTTTATATTTTTCAACATGATGAATCACACAGAGGGTTTTTCATTCTCTCCTTGTTGTCCTAGAATTTGTCAGGGCTGAATCTGAAGAGGCTGAAAGTCTTATTTGGGAGAGGAGCTCCGGGTGAACAGGCTGAAGAGGCTCAGAATGGACGATGATTCATATCTGAGTGTCTTCATTGTGGACGAGCTGCACTGTGAGAACTTAGTCCCTGAACCAGCTGCTGGATCCTGGATTCAAACCTGAAGCCTTTTCAGTCTGAAGGACCTGTCTCTGTGGATGAACCAAGCGGCAACCTCCGGCTCTGAAAAATGAAGCCAATGTGGAAGTGCAAAAAAGCTGCAGTTCCTCGAATAACCACTAGAGCAGGCCGCAGAAGGGAGTCAATTACATTTGAGCCCCATGTTAAAATGTCCGATTTTACCACAGAAAAAAAACATATTTACAGCCTNTACAGCATACATCATTATGCACAGTTCATAGCTGTCAATCTAAGTGGAGCCACTTTGATTGACAGCTATGAACTGACGGTCTAAAGGGCGTCACCCCGGCTAATTCTAGTCACTGAGTTTGGGAAAGAGATCGTCAAGGGGTTAGCCGACTAGCAACGATATTTAGCATTTAACCTAGCTGGTTAGCCTTAGCGAGTTTGATTATTTCAAATAAAGCGGCTTTTTTCAGCCAATAGCGTTCATTCGACCCGCCTCAGCTCCGCCCTCGCTCCGCCTCTTTGTCCATATTTGGAGTAACCGGAGGTAGGCTACCAAGATGGTTACGCACTACGATTTTCTTCATTTTTGCTCTTCAGAAACCTATGGGTGACGTCACGGACCCTACGTCCATATTTTATACAGTCTATGGGATGGACACAGAGGGGACACGGCCGTGGTCTTTCAGCTTGTTGGACTGCGTCATCCTGCTTTGTTTGATGGACTCGTGTGGACGTCCTGCAGCGAGGAGCGAATGGAGGGACGGAGCCACGTGAACAAACAGAGAAATGTTTTCCCAAACTAGGAGGAGGAGGAGGAAAAGCTCTTAAGTGCGACTCTGCAGCTCTTTTCATCTCTCGCTCTTTCTCATCTCTCCCTCTCTTCATCTCGCTGTGGGGAAGATGAAAGGAGACACTGGCACCGGCTGTGAACTCGACTAGACATGAAGATAGTATTTATTTTGTGTGTGTATGTGTGTGTGTGTTTATTGATTTTCACACACGCTGCTCAAATAACTTTATGTTGGCAACACTTAAAACTAGAGACGGGGACGATTTGGAATTAGCAGTAAAGTTTGTTCAGGACGATGCTGCTGCACCTTCTTCCTGCTTCACTATCAATGACTTCGAAGGACGAAGTTGTTTAAACGTATTTTTCATCTTGGACTGTAAACACGAGCAGTAGTTTTGTTCATATTTCCATTCGTACTCCGGAGCTTGCCAAGGTCTGTTTATTTGTGTAGGTCCTCTTGAGTGGCTGCTTCTCTGAGCTCCTGCTCAACAAAACAGCTCTGTCTCTCATTTATTTACTACTGTTTGACATCAGCAAATTCGTCGTGAGAGAAACACGAAGCCACCCGGGAATCTGTTTTTCATCAACCTAATGAGGACACGAGAATTTATACGCAAAGTGTTCAGGCTGGATGGATCAACAGGAAGTTGTCTGACAACAGGTTTCATTTGATTTCCAACAATATTCACTCATTCAGCGAAGGAACCTTTTATGCTTCTGTTTAGGCGACTTAACGCACTTGGTTTCGGAATAGTTTTGAGAAACGCTCATATCACGGTTACATGAAGAGATTGATACCACTCTCATTAGCTTTGCATAAAGACTGGAAACAGCCTGTCTGGTCAAAGGTGAGAACACCTGCCTCCAGCTCTACAGCTCACAAATCAACACACGGGATTTCACGTGTTTAATCTGTACGAAAATGAGAAGAAGTGTCAGACTGTTCCTCAATGGGAAGCTATAAATTTGGCAGTGACGTTTATTCTTTTTTTCTTTATATTAAAAAGTTAGCAACAGAAAATACAGAGGCGAAAGACGGAAACCAAGTTCACACCTGGTTACACATGATGATACCTGACCAATGGACCTGCAGCAACTTTCTCACTGAATCCTTGTATGAATCATGATGAATAAGTGATTGTTTATCATTGACCTTCCAGCATCGTAAACTTCATTCAGGCTCCTGATTGGTTTTGACTTCTCAACATCCCAGACTGTTGTTTCTGTCCCAACGTACAAGTTTCAGACTTTAACTCAAACTACCTCAGGGAACTTTTCAGGTTTTATCACTTTAATAATGTACATTTCTTTTCCTGAACATCAGATCTGAGGCGGAGGTAAAGTCATCTCTAAAACTGAAATTACTGATCAAACCTTACGATGTGCACTGAGCTCACAGCACTTTATTTTAAAATAGTGAAGCTTCAATGTCTTTAACAGCTGAATGTCTCTGAGTTAAGAAAATAATCTGATGGTTTCCTGTAAGATTTTGCCCTATAATGTTTTGTATTCGGTCAATGTGGATCAGCTGTGGGAGCGAGTTTGGACAGAAATTCATTTCTCTGCATCTTTCAGGAACAAAAACTGGAAATAATTTGTAACCAAAAGCAGAACTAATTAAATCAGTCATTATTAAAGCACTTTGCTGTTTTATAGTCATTAAATACTAAGATGTTCTCATGGTTTTGCTTCTCGATGTTTCAGGACAGACAGACGATTCCAGGAAATGAGGAACTGGTTGACTTCCATGAGACATTGATGATTTCATTAATTTTCACTGAATGAGTTCCACAGATATTAATTCCAGTTCATGTAATCTATATAACACTATTTCCATCTGAAGAGGTTCGTGACATAATAAGTCATTAGACACTCTTAGATTCAGATTTCAGTCAGGGTTTTTCCACACACACCTCTTCCTGTTTGCGTGGGTCCAGTCCAGATCGTTTGGCTGATTATTTTCCAGGGATTAGGGGTATTTTTCCGGCAGAGTGTAATAACCCCTGTATATTTTAACCTTCTTTTAATCAGCGGGGAAAAGGAACAATCGGTTACATCACTGAGACGGAGAGCGCCGGTTTCCCCTCGGGCCAAAGTGCGCTGCTTATTTATCCAGCAGCTGAGGCTCACCTGGTTTATTTTATCTGACCGAGTGAAATTCCAGCATCGGTCCAGGGTTCTGCGGGGCGGCGGGCTCCGTCTGGCCCCTCTCCGTCTTGGCAGATGTGGATCGGAGGTGGTGCTGGTGAAAGGACCGACCCACTGTGGTCTTCATAGTGGAAATGTTCCAGGCTCGGGGTAATTGGATCATTTAAAGGCCTGCTGACAGACACGACCCCAAACAGGCGCGTGGTTCAGGATGAATGGGAGCTGAGGGTCCACGCTGTGTAATATTAATAAGAAAAACCTCTTCAAATACTGTTTCAGTTATTGGTTTTCATGCATGTCTTCATGTGTTTCATCAAGGTCATAATCTGGAGAAATGACTGGCTGAATGGAGGAACCCTGCTCAAAGGGAATGTGATGCTTATAGTTAGTGTCAGTTATTCACCTGCACACATGTGAGGACTGTTCAGGTCTGCTGGGAACGGGCCCCCAGGATAAAGGCTTCAGGGGCCAAAGGGTCTGTTTGAAGTGACTGTTGCAGAGTCAACCCAGTGGATCCTGCAAACTCATATAGAGGCAGGTGAAGAAGCAGGTTTGTCCAGAGCTCCATGCAGACGTCACCTCCCGAAGAGGAATCCAGCATAAGATCCAAAAACAAATGAATGCTAATATTAATGTGCACTAAACATCGTAAATGGCTGCTTTAGAAAATAAGCACAAATCAATGCAACTTTAACAAATATCATGTGAGCGTCAGGACACAAACACAACAGTGAGTGTGTAGCAGCTTCACAATAGTTTCCACTGAAATGTAGAAATGCTAAAATGCTAATTCAGCAAATGCTAATTAATGTGTATTTACCATTATGTGAACGTTAGGATTTGGTTCATTGACATTAAGATCAGCAGTGCTAATTCTCCAGTTTGGTGCCAGAAGAAGCTGGTGGAACGAGAGGAGCAACAAAACAAAAACAATGTGGAAACATGATATTTATGTTTGTTTCATATATCACTGTCTCATCTTCAGTCCACACTGATGTTTCCATTCAGGATTTATCTGCTGCTCCTTTGTCACGTTTTGTTTTTATCAATACATCATATTATGCAATATGTCAGCTTTTTTTAATTCTATATTTCCACCAGGCCTGTTTATACAGAAATGTAAAAATGCACATTGGAACGGGAGGATGAATATTCTCTTAACGACTCTCAGATTAGACCCTGTTTTTGTATGTATGTCCTGCACGGTTCGATCCTCTTTTGATAAATGGAAGAATAAGCGGTGTCATTAGAGTTTATATTTCCTCACACAGAGAATGAGGAGGATTCAGATATCAGTTCAACTCTCACCTCCCACTGAACGCTGTCGTTACGGCGGCTCCTCGCTCTCACGCACACACCGACTGATTTCTCTTTTTTCACATTCAAGTCTGATTTTCCCTGTTGATTGCATGAGCAGTAAAGGTTGATGAAGGGCTCAGGCTGTTTGGACATCCTGATTGGTATCGAAGCCACGGGGTCCGACCACAAACACACACACACACACTCACACAGCAGGGGGCCCCCAGCCTGGGATGAACAGTGCAAACCTATTGGCATAATAACTAATTCAACACCTCTTTCAGCGCTGTTCTGAAATCAAAGCACTTAACTGAACAGACAAAAAAACAAATGATAAATAATCACTGCTTTCACTCCTCACTGTCAAATTTAATTTTCTTTTTGTTTCTTCACAAACCATCGTCGTCTCTCGTGTGATTTCTCCGTCCTCCTCGTGCCAAACATGGGCCGCTCCGCCTTTGATCTGCGTTAGCGAAGTGTTAAATCTGTTTGATCTCTTCGATTAGCCCCCAACTCGGTGTCTAGACGCCGAGGCCAGCGGGCGAGGAGCTCCCTGTCTCTTGTTTTTCTGTCTGCTCTGCAAGTCTGGGCTCTAATAAGCCCTGAGGGACGCCCTGCATATCACACACTCAGCACCGGGACGGAGGGGAAGTGATCCAAACTGTGTTTAATTACACTGATAATTATTCTGAATGATAACATCACTTGACCTTCTGCAGTCCACAGAGGGGATGAATGGAGGAACGAAGCAGCCAGTAAACAGAGACATCCTTGAATATGAACATATTAAATTCTGCCCTCCGATAACTTCGCTCTGTAACAAACTTCAAACTCTCTGTGAACGAGATGTTTCACCCAGAATTATTTATTCCCCGTCCTCCTCAGTTTACAATTCCTCCACAAAGTTTGTGAGCTTTTTTATTCCAAACACTAACTTCACGGTGCAACAGAAGAAAAACGCGCTGACATGGATGTAGCGTTAAAGTTTCTGAGGCTGTTTCCGTGTCCTCAGTTTTTCCTCGTGGGTGTCAGGTGATTGACAAAAAGCAGAGTGAAACGTAATGTAGCTGTGAAATAAGAAGGAGTCAGCTCGAGCGCCGAGAAGATCGCTGCCAAAACAAACTGAAGCATTTATAGTCGGTCTTATGGATTATGTAGCACGGAGGGGAGGGGGACTCGTCCTCGTCCTTCCACTTCCTCAGACTGTTTGCAGACAGCAGCGGGATTAATGGAGAAAATAACGGCGATGCCACAACATATTTACCTGCCTCACCCTAAACAAAGCTGGTCCTCAATGACTGTGACACGTGATATTTATGATGATTAAGTTCGGCTCAAAGTCCATGATCTCTCCACAACCTTAAAATAACATAATGGCAGTTACAGCCTCTTTAGGTCATGTGATGTGTTTTTGAAGGTTTTCATTACAAAAGGGTTGATCAGATCGTCCAGACTCACCTCAGCGACCCAAAGGCTGATGGTCAAGTGTCTGTTTCACCAGGTTCCATTTGATTGGACGCAGTTATGTGTAAACTGCATCCGATTGGAGGATGAGTCATCAGAAATTTACAAATTTTTTCAGGAAGAGAAAAGAAAGGGATTTTGGTATATTAATGTTCAAAATGGCTGTTTCAGTTCTCAGCCTCTCATCAACCCACAGGACCTGCCCAGCACCAAACAGCAGACAGTGGACATCCAGCTGATGAAGACAGAGCAGAGGAGCATGGAGCAGATAAAGAGCCCAGTGTTTTTCTTGGAAGTCTCGAGACCAAATCGGAGCCAAGAGGAGAGAGAACATTCTCCAGTTGGTTCCAAACATGATTCAAAATACCACATTCATCATAACAGCTAAGTGATAATGTCAAGTGTTGTTTCATAGTTAGTCTCAGCTGAGCCGCCTCCAAATATGCCCCCCCCCCACAAAAAAAAAACAAACTGAAATAATTCAGCTTTAACAAGCTAATTTAATTAGCCGAAGTTTTCTGGCCACCACAGAAGCTATTGTGTAAACTCTAATTTAGTGCTTATGAAAGCATGAGTCATCCACTTCACCCACCAGGAAACCAGCAGCTCCAGTCTCCAGCAAAATATCACCTCCAGGCTACAAGAGCCTGGTGCTTGTTTACTCCTGATTTTCGTTTTCATTTAACCACAAATTCCTCACATTACTGTTTAAAAATGTGTGATCATCACTCAGAACCTTCGAGTGTGGGAGGACGTCTCATGAGCTATTAGTAGTTTGATAAGCGAAGCACCATATGCTGAGATTTCATGTCCAGCTCTTCAGTCTTCAGCAGGATTTTAAAGTGTGTGACGACTCCTCTAATGTTGTGTTTTGGTCATAGACTGTATAAAATATGGACGTAGTGTCCGTGACATCACCCATAGGTTTCTGAGGAGCAAAAATGAAGCAAATCGTAGTGCGCAGCCATCTTGGTAGCCTACCTCCGGTTACTCCAATTATGGACAAAGAGGTGGAGCGAGGGCGGAGCTGAGGCGGGTCGAATGAACGCTATTGGTTGAAAAAGGGAGCTGAAAAAAGTCGCTTTATTCGAAATAATCAAACTAGCTACGGCTAACCAGCTAGGTCAAATGCTAAATATCGTTGTTAGCCGGCTAACCCCACGACGATCTCTTTCCCAAACTCAGTGACTAGAATTAGCCGGGGTGACGCCCTTTAGACCGTCAGTGGCTAGTTGTCAATCAAAGTGGCGCCACTTAGATTGACAGCTATGAATTGTGCATAATGATGTATGCTGTATATTTTAAACGAACGCCTTATAAAAAAATTCTGCAGCCTGCTCTAGTGGTTATTCGAGGAACTGCAGCTTTTTTGCACTTCCACATTGGCTTCATTTTTCAGCGGAGGAGGTTGCCGCTTGGTTTTGGTTTGTTCTGCTGCCCCAAGTGGCCGAAAATGTTCTCATTTCTAAACCTTGATTAAGTCCTTTTCGTTGCCAAAACTGTGCGTTGGTTTCAGAGGACGGAGGATTTGTTTACTGATTCACGAACTGAAAATCTAATGTGGACAATAAGGCGCAGTGATACTGTACCTTCTGCAGAGCCACTGTTCCCAGTGACGGTCCGACATTTGAAAGGGGTTAGCGAGTCACAGCTGGAGGCCCTTTGCTGCATTCAGTGAAAAACAGCGAGTCTTTCAGTGCGGGCTAAAAGTACACAGGGGGAGAAAAGAGCGTCCAACAGTCGAGGAGCGCCGACTGAATACTTTATGACTCGCAGAAAGAGCAGCAGCAGGTTCCCACCGCCGTAGTAACAACTGTGAAAAATTCAATTCCTCCTGCCTTTCCCTCTCAGAGTGTGGAGGATTAAGGCCCGAGAGGCGCGCCCGGCTACCCGCTGCTCCCGCTCGGCTCTCTCACAGGCCCCGGCACACAGGAGCCTTTCACAGGGTGGCCATTCTTAAAGCCTGACTTATGCCCACGCTGCCATTTCAGTGACATCTGCACAGCATCCAGCGATCCTGCTCAGACCGCCTCCGCAGCCACCGCCGCCGTAGGTTCTCCCTCTGTTATTAAATCTAATCAGGATGGCTCGGCTCACCTTTTTCATCCGTCCTTTGTGCTACACTCCTCTTCACCGGCGTCGGCGGCGGGGAGCAAAACGAGGTCGACCTGTGTGTTTACATTAGCGTGGTGCCTCCTCCCCACTGCGGCATTGATGTGGCATTATGGGGCCTGGGACCAAGGAGGGAGAGGCTACAGAGATGAGTTTTCTTAACTGAGCCGAGGGTCCGCGGGACTGCAGTTTGTCCCCCTCTGAGCTTTTTTCTGCCCTGCACCTAATAGGACTGGATAAGAGTAAAAAGAGATTAAAGATACTCTGTGTATGTGTGTGTGTGTGTGTGTGTGTGTGTCGGATTTCACAGACAACAGCATCCCTACTGGTCATTCCCAGAGCTGAGCGCTGCAGATGATCAAAGATGGACTTTTTTTTTTTCTGTCATTCCCATGATGCAAATACTACTGGGCTGCAGCGCTGTGTCCCAGTTACTCCAGTTAGAGCGTCCTGGTGTTTATTCACAGACTGATTGACAGGTTCCAGACTCGACGAGGACCCACGAGGCCACTGAGACACTTTGATAATTTTCCATCACAGAGACATTTGTTGGAGGACTGAGCCACATTTGATACGGCTTATTGAATTTTTTTTTGCTATTTCGGTGTGTTTTTGATTTTTTCTTTTCATCTGTGGTTTATGTACAAATGTTGTTTTCGCTTTGAATTTCATCGGAATAAACAGTGAATATGAGAAAAAAAGATCAGCAGAGCATGTGTAAAAGGCAGAAAGGGCATCTCTTTGCACATGGACAGAAATATTCTCTTCAGGGCCAGACCGGGTTCAAAGTACTAACAAAATGAAATCATCCCATTTCGGTGTCTTTTGAACCGTTTAAAAAGGGATGCACGAGCGACGCTTCGTCGTATTAAGTATTAATGCGGAGTCTGTCGTGATGCCTCCATCTGCCGTCCGACTGGCTCGACCGAAAGATCCGACATAAAAGAAGCAGATGGAAAAGTAGACAACATTGGCAGCGGCGCAAAATGGAAGGTATACAAGTGTAATCTCAGAGCATTCTGCGCCACACAGGCTGCTCTAAGAGCTGCACACGGGACGCGCTTCCTGTGGACCAAGTCACATGTGGCAATAAGAGCTGGCTAAAAATACAGTCACAGAAATACCCTGAAAGAATCGTTCCATTTGTCCGATTGCACTGATTCATTATTGATGTCAGGGACGAGTGTGGGCAGAGAAAGTTCGAGTGGATGCGGCAGAGATGTATTTGGACATCGGTCTCACATGAGGAAAAAGTCACAGACGTCAGAGCTGTTTAAGTCGAGAACTGGAAGGAGAACAGCTTTAAGAGTGTGTGGAACATAAACAGCAACAAAAATCACTAACTGTTTCTCTGACGTTTCATTTCTTTAAGCTCAAGTCTAAATGTTATGTTTGACAAAATGATTCATGCAGCCAAAGGTTTTAAAGATTCTCAACTAAAGTAAAAAGTTTCTAAAGACTTTCTCAACATGAAAAACTCTTTAAAAAACTCAAATGTAAAAGTTGTTTTTCTTTAGCTCGTCCTCTCTAACGACGTGCTGCTCAGACTGTGAGTCATGAAGCCTGCAGCCACATGATGCCTGACCGCTGCACGTTTACATAGATTTACACATGTGCAGTCGACTGTCGATCGTATTTCCTGCGTCGTGCCCAGAATCCACAGCTCCCACCGACCGGGATTCCAGGGAAATTTGTCTCTGGCAGATTACGAGAGAAGAGTCGTCTGTCAAACTGACACAGTAACGTTAGACCAGGATCTGAGCTGTTGGTGAATTATAGGCTTATTACAAACAGCTGAATCCAAATAAAACAAAGTGCTTCGGTTTTTACCTTCCACAACAACAGGGAGAAACCTTTCAGTGTTCCCAAAGGTCAAAGTCTTTGCTTTTAGATTATGTCAAAGTTATGACTTTATAAAAATATTATTAAATGACACTGGAAAAAAAGTAAATCAGAAAACAGAGTTGGAAAGTTTTATACCACACACGTATATATTATAGATTATATAATGTGTAATTATACATTAAATAAATCATTAAATGTGTAAAATACTTTATTATGAAAATGACTTTTTTTTCATTTTACATAAAGACACTTTAATTCCAATCAATTTTAATTTACATAATGTTTGATTTTTGAAATTTTTGTTTATAAATATAAATGTATTTTGTCTTTATGATCTGGATTCAAAATGTAATTTATCATGATGATACACTGAAAATGACTGGGATCAAAATTGACCCAATTTCAGTCATATAGCACCGACGCCATTTTACGTTAGCTTAACTCAGGACCTGGTACTGCATGAAAACAAACCTTGTGCTGGATAAAGTTAACCTGCTTTGTTAAACCTGCATTGGGTCAAGTTTTAATCCAGTTAGTTATTTTCACCGTGGGGCTGTAAAGACATCGCCATGAAGTTCTAGACAAGTTTATTGTTAAATGACTTTAATAATTAACACCAGGATCCAATGATGCAACAGATTATTTATCAGATACACAAACATGTGGTGGAATGTGAGCATCCAAGATTGTAGCTAAAGACTAATGTCACAAATAAGGATTAAAGAATAAATAAATAAATGTATAGGAACCTAAAGTACAAGCTAAAAAAATAAAGCATCTATAACAAGTGCAAGTTCAGAGTTATCCAGAGTTCAGACAGTTCACCATCCTGCAAAACACATTACAAAACAAATATGTATTAGAGATTTGTGGAATTCTGTTTATGCATAATGTAAAAACATCTCAATCTACAGACAGAAAAAAAGACATGAGAAGACAGAACTGTTATTTAAGGTGGACATTCACCAGTATAAACCCAGGGCCTGGTTTCGTGCAGGGAGCAGTTGTGGAAGCTTCAGGAAGCTTTATCCCTCTGCTGTCACTTCTCGTGCTCAATCCTCGCCGGCGGCCACAACTGTGCCCGGAGGCTTCATCCAAGGGTCAGCGTGTCGGGATTATGGGAGAAAAAAAGGAATGAAGGGGGAAAACTGCCTGTAAGCCCCCTCCTCCTCCTCCCTCTCACCAACGGCCTCCATCCATAAACTTGTGCCAGCTGTTGCCTCGCGCTAAACCCCGCTTAAGAGAAACAGAGCTAAAAGGCCCAATCAGGAGCCAGCTCCACCGTGAGGTTATTGCGCCACCACCGGCTCTGGCCGGGGGCCGGCGGTGCAGCGGCCCGACGCAGACCAGAGCCAGAGACGCTGACTGACACTGAACCAGTGGGTGGACGTTTAGTTTGACCACAGTTTAAACAAAGGTCAACTTTCTCTGATTCCATTCACAAGACTGAAACAGTTCTACAAGTTTGTATGAAAAATAGTAGAATAAGAAATGAAGGACGACATTAATGAGATTTAAAATAATTTGACCAGTAGCAGCAGAATTCTGTGTTTGAAAAACAATCTGTGTCTGAAATCTATGTCATGATGTGGCCTTTATATTTCTCCAGTCTCAACTTTTGGTCCCGAGGGAAGAAGCAGCGGGGAGAGAAAGGAAAAGGTGGAGGGATGAAAAGAGAAGGAGTCACCGCGTCCATTTGCAAACATTGTGGTCGGAGGCTGCGGGGGGCGAAAGCTCGGTGGGACGGACGATCAGAAAGCATGTGACAGTTTGGGGGTGAGGAAAAGGCCCGTGGGACAGACACACGGAGGGTTCAGGCAGAGGTTAGTGTGGCAGGAGGAGGGAGCTGCCGCCGCCTCCTCCTCCTCGGCCGGCCCGCCTCCGCCGCGTCACCGCCGCCATCATCAGCATCGCCCGCGTCGCCAGCGCCATCGCTGGAAATCAGCAGCATCGCTAAACTCTGCGTGAACCCTGACGAGTCTGTTAATTTGGCCACGAGGTCACGAGGTTTTTAGGATGAGTTGTTTGTGATTTAATCCATAAAATGGAGGGTGAATGAGAGTTCACGCTGACCTGGAATAACTTCGCTGTGGGTTTGCAGAGGTGCATGCCGAGTTCACTGTGATGTCCCGAAACATGCTTAATGTTCAAACTCAAAATACTTTATAGATTTAAAATGTTATATATGAATATTATTATTTTAAAATAATTTATTCTATTCTACAAAAAAATCACACTATCATCTATATCATTATATATGATACAAAATGCAAGTCCTTTACATAGCATATATGTAACATGTTTATAATATAGTAGCATGTGTGTGTGCATCTATTTTTTTTGATAAAGGCTTGATTTGCTTGACTTTACTGATTCTGAACTATTTATTTAAAAAAAAAACACTAAATAAGTCATCAGTTCAATTGTATCTTTATAAATTAAAGTAATTTTTAAAATATATTTTCAAAATAAAGGTACAATTTGGTAAATCCAAAATATATATTAAAAATAAAATTAAAGTGACAGAAAGCAAATATGTAACTGCTTTAATATATATTTAATCCCATTAAAATAAATATTTCCAAACAAAATTTGAATAAATCAAAAATATTTAATTAAAAATATAGCAAATAACAAAGCATAAAAGTAACATGTTATCTGTTCCTTAAATATAATTAAATATTCATTAATTACAGCATCAATATGTAAAGTGTAATAAAAGACACATACATATTTAATTACATATTATAACTTTATTTAAACACTTATTATTTAAACACTCTGCCATAATAAACAATTTATTTATTTGTGACAAATTAACAAACAATAAATAGTTTGAATGTATAGAACATATCACACTTAGTTAAACTGTGTCAGTCACAACATATAATCTCTTCATCATAATAGAAAATAGTTTGTCATCTGTATATTTATGTTTTCCTTCTTCAATAATGGATGTTTAAACATAGATACAAATCAATATGATTCAGACAACAAATGTATAATTTAGTTTTGAAAAAGAAAAAAAAAGTTTCTGAAGAATAATTAAATAATTGAAACTTCCATTTAGTCAGTGTCCCCACAGTGTTGCATGACAGGAGAGAATAATGTTGGGATAATTTTTTCCCCTTTTGAATTTGTTTTCCAGTCCAGAAAAGCGTCAGTGACCCTCGATCACAGCTGAACCACAGCGATGAAACTGGGCCCAGATTTTGATGCTGAGCTTCCAGATTCTTTCACTAATGGCTGCTGAGTTCTTGTATTCTCATTTAGATTTCAATCATTTCTGTATGAAGTCTGAATCTCATTTATTCACCCGGGCCAGAACCTCCGGCTGCCTCACACACCTCAAACAGCATAATTACACACAGCATCATAATTTACAGTGAAGGAAAAAAAAAAACACACATAAGTCCAGAAGCCTCCTGTTTTCTGGGTCTTTCATCTCCCAGACTGAGACACATCAGATATTATGAGATAATTAAAAAGCCTGTGGAGTGATGAGGGTATTCTCACACGTGGGGGGGCAGCGATGGCAACCCAAACCCGGCCACAGTAATCTCCAAATATGGAGCGCCGGCCTCGTCCAATCACGCGGCCCGATCTGCCCAGCTCCCACAGATACAAGCGAGTTCATGTGGAGTTCATCATGGCGGCCGCGGTGGAGGATGGACCGGATGCGACGGCACGATGTCGGCCGCGCTGAAGTTTGTCGACTCGTCCTGCACCTGTCGGGATGAAGGTTGGCGTGAGGCTTTCAGCTCTTTCCTCATCCACGTCTCTCTGTCTGCTTGATACTTGTTTCACTTTATTCCACTGCGTGACGTTAACGTCTCCTCAAAACACACTCAAAATACTTGTGCTGCACATTCCCCCAGTCCTGATCTCATAAAAATACTTTTCCACGCCACGAGCCAGCGCAAACACAAGCCTGGTTATTGGAGTTCCTGACAGAGTCGTGTGTGTTTGAGTGGGGCAGCGCTGCCATCAGCAGGGCAACCACTGAGTCTTTACATCAGTCACAACAAAGATTCCACACCAGGGACTATTTCTTTTCCTCCTCAACTTTCCCCCGTGATAAGATAAGATAAGATAAGATAAGATAAGATAAGATAAGATAAACCTTTATTCGTGCCACAGTGGGTAAATTCACAGTGTGATGCAGGAACGTCTGAGAACCTGTTCCCCTGCCTGTTCTTCATCTGTTCTGAGAGCATTAAAGGCCTAATACCTTGGAGGCCACGGTGCCGCCGATGAAACAGGCCGCGAACCTTTAACCCGTTAATGTGGTCGAGCCAAGGCCACAGAGCGAAAACTAAACCAGGCCACGACGTGTTGTTGTGTCATGTGCTGCTTTTCTCTCACTTTCAGATTGAGTTTAGAAGGTATTTGTGCAATGACTGACATATATGAGTGTAAAAGTTGAAATACCACACTGTAAAAAATACTCCATGACAAGTCGTATAGTAAGATAAGATAAGATAACTTTTATTGATCCCCCTTAGGGGAAATTTACTTGTCACAGCAGCAGTAACAGACAGTAAACAGTAGCTCAAAAATAAATACCAGTAAGTGGCTAATTAAGAAATAAGGCAGCAATAAAAAAAACAAGAAACAATAAGTGGCATAAGACAGTAAAGTGACAAGTGAGGTTGAGTATTTACACTATGTTACATGTTTTCCTTGTCTTTGGCATCCATAAGTAATAGACATACTATTATTCATATGAGAATAAAGATGCTATGAATGCTATTGCACAGAAATGTCTATGTTATTGCACTGAAAGATATTACATTATTTACAGAAAGTAAAGTAGTATGTTAGTACTGTTAGCAGTAGAAAGATACTTTAAGTAAAAGTAATAATGTCATAATTTTCAAAAATACTTTTGCATGCTGAATATTAAAACTATGACTTAAGAAAAAGGATTTTATTTGAACCCTTTACAGGACACTAATTGAAATACTTTGAAATTCAAAAATTCAAACTTACAGTGTTATGGAGGACCTAGCAAAACGTTATTTCTGTTGTAAAATTTTTGACACTTTTTTGCTTTTGTAACTGGTGCAGAAATTGCCAAAAGTAGTCACTTGCCCGATAAAGAGTTAAGCAACATTTAGTCAATAAGGTCTCTGGTATAGAATTAATATTAATAATGTTTGTGTAATCATTTTAGCTAAAGGGATGCTACATTAAACCCTGTAATGATGAACATGAATTATTAGCTGATCATATAAAATTATGTAAGTAAAATCAAATTAATGTTGTACAAAATCAGCATTCTGTCGAGAACAAAGAAACCATGTGTCTAAAACAAGACAGCAGAAAGCAGTGATTTAAGGAAGTGCCAAAACAAAGGCAGAGGGCAAAGCTGTAAATCCACGCCTATAAAACAACCTGAAACAAGTGATTTAAAAGATAATGAGATTGGGCTCGAACAAGAGTAAAAGACGCCTCACGGCACAAATCTGACGGCCTCCAATAAAATCCAGCCACAAACCGCCGTTCAGCTCGTCTGGGGTTAAAGTTCAATCATTATTTCTGCACATAATGTGCCGATAAATTTTCTCTTATTTGGATAGCGGCTGAAAAAACACACATCCATGTACATCCCTGCATGTACCCACACAGTACACACAACTGAAATCTACAATCAATAGAAAGATATAATAATGCTGACGATATAATATTTGAGGAAACAGATGAAAAAGGAAGTCGCAAACTTATCTTCTTCAGCATCAGATATTTTTGCAGGGAACTATTTGCGTGTATTTGCATAGCTTTTGCTGGACAGACATATATTAATCCCTAGTAACACACCCATGGATCTGTATATATATATATATATATATATATATATATATATATATATACATACAGAGTACTAGTCAAGAAACAAACAAACACAAGCTTCCCTTGATTTTTAAAACTGAACAGAAAAAAGGAATATGAATGACTTCTAGGAATCTTTGTCCAACTATTATACGACTAAACTAAATAATAATAAAATTCAATTCTATTAAACTATTTATCTTTTTCTGTAGGACACAAATTTCACGACTCAGTACACCGAACTGGTACTACATCTTACTACATACACACATATATATACAGTACATGTACACATTGTAAGTAAGCATCGGTGTACTTGATCTGAAGGACAAAGTGAGAGGTTAAAGTTCACCGTGCAGCAGCCATGTTCTCATAATGTCAGGTGAAATATATGTTGGCTGTTTGGTTAAATGTTGAGTTATCATATAAAACCAGGTTTGTGAAACACATTTTTTCTTCCGTAATGGTGTGGTATGTTTTGTTTTGGTCTGTCACATTTGGACAGTTTGTTTGTGCAGTGATGTCTTTGTTTATGATTGTTTTGTCTTTGGTCCTGTTTGATGTTGGTTAATAATAAAAAAAAAAAAAGTCAAAAAAAAAACCCACCTGCACTTCACATTCACGTAAGTGCTCAAATTATATATTAAGTCTTTACAACTGGCTGCGTCGAGAGCGAGAGATTACAAACAGTTAATCCTGTGACTGTATGAAATACTGATGTCTACGGCAGGTAAAGGGTTAACCTGTAATCAAAGGACAACCTGACCTCTTAATAGCAGCAAACAAGGAGAGCGATGACTCCAATTGTTTCTGGCAGTCGCGGCTTATGATATGGAAATAATTTCGTTTTGATTAGGCCACCAAGTTATTCAATATAGCATAATGTGCTTCAGTGGCTAAACTCAATACAGCTCAATCAAGGGTCTCTGTGATATTTCGGTAACGATCTGGGGCCGATTGAGCGCCCATTGTCTTCGTCGCTAAGCGGCCCTCATCATATCAAGGAGCCTGGTCGCCGAGCTCGCCGCTGCACCAAGCTGTTATGTAGGTTAGCTCCACAAAGCGCTTTAATCCGAGAGCGGAAATAAATAAATAAAGTGTTTGCAGAGAGGTGAGTGCTCGGTCAGCTCGTCTGCGCAGCCCGCACGCTGCCACAGTTGTGTCACATCCAGCAGCCGCCATTAGGCCTCAGCTGATCTAATGTGGAGCGAGTGTGCCGTCTACCGTACAAACCGGGCGCCGATGGAAAACCGCGAGCTGAACCGGCGCGTCTCAGCGTGAACGTCCAGCGAGGCCACACAGCCAATCACACTGTCAGTCCCACTAATTGAGCCCGTCATCATCAATCCACGCCATGATGTGTCTGCAGGGGTCACATGACAGGCCTGGAGACTTCACAGATTCAATTTGATTAAACTGAAAATATAGAATGAAAAACGCACAGGTTTGAATCTGAGTCATGTGTTGATGCAGTTTATTCACTCATCATCGTGAAAACTTTTTGTTTGAAGTTGTTCGCTAATTTAATTTAATGTTTAAGTGCTGAACTGAAAAATTCCAGTTGAATTACATTAACTTTTAAATATAAAGTAGTTTAACTCAACTTAACTTCATACAGAAATGTGAAATATGTTACGCTTGAACACAAGTATGAAAGAATATCTTTTTTTCCCACAATAAAACTTTAAAAAGTTTTTATAGAAGTTTTACAGTCAAACTCACCATATGAAAATAAAATTACATTTATTCTAAATTTTAATTATTACAACACTCATGGTAAATTATATACGATTTTAAGTTTAGGACTTTGTTGTTGTTTTTTCCCACAGTAAAACAACATTTTAAAAAGTGAATATTCAAATACAGATAGTTCAAGTATACATTAGGAGAAATTTCAAATTAAAATTAAAATTCAGTTATAGTTAAATTGAAGTTTTTTTTCTTTTTCACAATAAAATGTGATTTAGATTTTTGCAATTAAACCTATTTTTGTGTGAACTGCTTGATTTAATATTTGAAAATTATTAATTAAAAATGAAATATAATTGCAGTTAAATTGCATACGATTTTAAGTTAGATAAAAGTTTTTTGTTTTTTTTTCCATTAAGTCTTAACTTAAAGTATTTACACATCCGGATGTATTGAGTGCAACTGTTCATATTCAGAAATTTAATGTTTCAAATTACAAATGCTTTGTAATTATGTACAGTTACGCCAGATTAAAAAAAAATAAAATAAAATAACTTAATTTTGAAATTGGTTATACATCCTATTGTTTTCTCTCTTCATTGGGGAAGTTTTGCTTTAAGAGATGAAATTGACTGTTGACAGCAGATCAACATATCAATTTTATAAAATTGAGAAAAAATTGACAGTTTTATCCCATTTTACATTACAAGTCTCTTTTATTTTGAATTTTATGACTGACTTTAAATGCCTCTCGGCGTCTCTGTGGAAAAGTACAACTACCTGAAGTTAAAGTAAATTGAATTTAGATGACGAGGACTTTACTGAACACGTTCGAGGACGGTAAATTTCAAAGTTGACTTTGTGAAGGCGTGAGGACGTACAGTATAACACACCACTGCATGTGTGAGGGTTTATGGGATGAAAAGCTGCCGGCTTTCCTTCCACACCACATTCCACACAACTTAAGATCAGCAGTCCTCCAACACTTTAGTCCCTCCACAACTGAGTCGCTGGGGAAAAAGGAGTACCAAAGGCAAATTAAAGGAGTCCAAGGTGTTCACCTGTTGAATCCCTCTCCTCCTCTGAACAAGGTTAAGAGCCCGAGGCTGTCATTGGTATAAAGTGTGAACTTTCCATCGTGCGAGGCCAGGACATGGAAAAGCACCGGGGGGCACCGTGTCAGAGAAAATACTACTCCAGCCCCGCGATTGAAGTGTGGACTTAGAGCCGTGATGGAAAAGGGCAGAGCGGCTCTCTCTGGCAATTGCCGGCTGAAATGCTATATATGCATGACACTGTGAAAGTGCATTACCTTTTTTCCACACAGGCCTTTCAACCATTTCCAAAGCCCCACTGCTGCAATGCTACGAAAATACATCAAGAGGTGAGTTTGATTTGTGTGCATTTGAGTGCGATTTCCAATGTCCCGTCCATTTCTCAAGAGTTCTGTTGAACACAACTTCTCTCTTTCTCGCCATCTTTCTCTCTCTCTCTCTCTCTCTGAGTGACCTCTCGGTGACCAGCCACTCTTCCCCACTCGAACGCCGAAGGACGAGACGCGCCGAGAACATCGACACTCAGGGGAGGCAAAGGCAGAAATGTGTCCTGTTCTTTTCAAAATATTTCACTTTCTCCCAGATAAATGTTTCATGGAAGGTAACATTCAAGTGCAAACATGAAGTGCAAGAATTACATTTACTTGAGAAAAAAAAAAGTCAATTCAGTTCTGTATTCCTATATTTCATGTCAAAGCAACAAGAGGTCAGAGGTCATAAATACATTTCTTTTTTTAAGCTTCTTGCAATTATTTATGAGGATTTAGTCGAGAAAAAACCTACAAATCGCATTAAAATCCCATGATGCCTCACACACGAGAGGACGCAACGAAAATTTAAAGATATAAATAATAATAAAGAATAGTAATAACACTATGAAATCCATGCTCTTATATTGTAGTAAATGTTTAAAATCACAGATGTTCGGTTTCGTTTAGCTATTTATGAGTTTTTCCTCAAACAACAAATACTTGAAAATACTAAATATGTTTGAATAGAAATTAATAGTAAAAGAGAAGTTAAAGGACAATAAAGGTATTGAGACTTGGTACGATGTGTGATTTTGACAGCAGGATTTTATTTTATGTAAGTTATTATGAGCTACAGTTCAAATATGACACAGCTGCAAAAATACATTCCCAACAAAAACGTCTACTGGATGAATTTATTTAAATTTATTCCGACATATTGAATCTAAAATCCGACCAACTTTTAAAAAATATTATAAATATACATAATGCAATTTTTCAAAGTCACAGCTAATAAATGTCCCTAATTACATATGGAAAGTAAATGTAAACCAATGTCAAGATTATTTTATATAGTTTTATAGGTTTATTTTGGCCTTTTCTAAATTATATGGAATGAAGTGATGTTACAGCTAAAATAGTTTTATATAAGAAGGAGCTAATATTTAATGTAACTTGAAACTGAAAATACTCGTATGCATATATTTAATGGGATAAATTATGGAACATTTGATAATTAAGATCCAACTAAGATATTTTATAAATGTGCAATCCTTCCTCTCCTCTCTGCGTCAAACACATTTCAGATGTTGTGGTTTATGAAGCAGCACATTATAACATGTTTCCTGTTTGTGCTTCTTACAGCTTATAGCTCTCAGTTTATATGAACTGAACAGTGAGTGAACGAGGCCGAATGCCCGGAGTGACCGTCCACCTGAGACCTGAGAGCAAACACAACACAGCTTCACCTGCTTATATAAAAATATGAGCGAGAGAGAGAGAGAGAGCGAGAGAGAGAGAGAGATCCCCATAATAATAATGGCCCATAGCTGAGGGGCTGCTCTCTCTGGCACATGTTGGCCTACATACACCCTGAGTGAACTCATAAAAAAGTGCAGCCTTTCAGGTCCTCTGTCCTCTGTGGATCATGTGTTCGAGTGTGTGGAAGTAGAGTAAAACACACTCCGTCCTATGAGAGCGGCTCCAGACATGAGGGACGGCCGTGTTTGTATTTTCCATTTTTCGGCGCGGCTGAAACGCGATAGTGTGCAATCACATAGGTATGGCTGTAATTTCTGCTCCTGCCTGATTATAATTGCCAGGTTGGCTCTTCTTTAGGATGCTCCACCGACTCGCCCCGCACACACACATCCTCCTCCGCTGCAGGGAAACAAGCGTCGGGCGTACGCGACCTTTGACCCCGTCTTTTATCGACCTCTCATATTCTGAGCGAACGACTGAAACACGGAGACTAATGATGAATCATCATGAATCCTGAGGAAATTCAAACGACCAGCGTCACGTTACAGAGACTCCAGGTGAAGGTTCTCAGCATTTTAGTCAAAGTTTATATCATCGAATGGAAGCAGCCAGATTTGAGTTATTAATAATAATAAATACAGTTGACAAAGAAGAGAATTTGTGTCGTCGCGTGATACTGAAAAAAACAATTGTCCAGTTAAAATTACTTCAAAGCAGAAGTAAATATTCTGATTTTTGAGTAAAAGAAACATTAATACAATTTGAAAATATTACAAAAAAAGAGAAAAAAATACTCACTGAAAAGTTGTATCTGATCATGAGGGAGATCATTTTAACTATTTAGCTTCAATGTTCTGTCAATATTTAACATTTGATCATATTTTTCTTTGTCTCTAATATTTTGTCGTGAACTTATTCCCGAGGCCTGTCCTTTAGCAACAATGACTTTGAGTGTACCTCATTTGATGTCACTTGGCCAAAATATTACATGCAACATAAATATTGATAATTAATAATAATTAACAGATGCTATTTTAGTAATAGTCGCTGCATTAGCTTTTATTTACCTGGCAGGTTGTTTACAATCCAGTAAACCCAGTGTTCGTGAAATAGTCATGAAATTTAATAAGATTCGTGTACATGTGCGTGAATCGATCATTTTTTGTGAACGATCTTTGAATAGCAGCATATTGTTCACATACACGAATCCTATGAATTAAATTTTGGGATTATTTCGTGAACAAATTGTTCATTAGCGTTTTAACTGAAATCACGATCTTTCCAAACCTTAACTAAAGTAAACCCCACTGATAAAATTTCGTGGGTATTTCACAGACTGGAGAGATGTTTTTCCGTCCTGACCAAAGTGTTTTTATGTCCTAGACGTAACCACAGGCGTGAACTCTGGACTCTGGTGTCCCAGTCCTGCAGGTTCACCGGCCGCCATCCGGCCCGACCACTTCCTGTCTGCGACTGCAGCGCGGTTCGTAAATGCAGAGTTTCATCCAGGCTCGAAAGACAGTAGTGCTGACTATGACGAAAGAAATGGAGGGTTCATGTGACGCGAATCCTACAGACGAAATTTTGAAATTACTGTACAAACTGTCATGATACTATGTTTTTTTACGTCGTTGTTTACAGTTCATGTAAAGCACCAGTTTGAAAACGACCATTTTAAAGACTATTTTAATGGAATTTAAGATTAAAATTTTAATTATTGAAACCGTCTAAAGCATCTAGACTGATAATATTGAGTGAATTTAGATTAGAGAATCAGAATCAGAATCAGAATGGCCTTTATTGTCATTATACAGGATGTACAACGAGATTGGAGAGCTTCTCCTTTCAGTGCAATAGTCAAGTTAAAAAGTATACAAAAATGTATAAGTAAAAAAGTCAGTTTAAGAAGTTGCAGGGAGGCCTTAAATATACAAGATATATACAAGATGAGATGCAGACTTGTGCACAGCACAAGAGGTAGATGGTAAAAAATAGTCCAGATTTCTATGTTGATAATATTGCACAGCAGCAGATATGTATAGCACAGACACCAGAATATGTATTAATTTTAGTGCAAATGATGAATTAGTAAATTAGTAGATTAGAAAATTTTTTTACGAATCAAAACATACAACACACAGCATGCAAGGAAATAACATGGGAGACACTAATGGTAATATATATCTAACATATCAGAAAACATTGTGCAACATTATCAGGTGTTAATGCACAACAACGATGCATTACATTAAACGATATGATAACAGATATAATAATGCATGTGTGTAGAGAAATGAGGGCAGACTGGCTTTAGTGGTTAGTAGTAGTTCAATACTAGTCATATTAGTTTTATTAACACTAACAGTATCAGCAGTATATACTGAGGCAGCAGTGATATGAGACTGTAGAAATACTCAGTAGTTAGTGGAGATGCAAAGGTATTTGTATGATGTTACTATTAGTTATTGTTAATGATGTTAACAAGTCATAATTGTGTAATTAAACGACTCTCTCATTGTCTCCATGAATGAAAGGCTGCAGTGTTTCGCCGCTGAGCAGAAAACAGGAGTGATTAATTGGAGTGGACAGAGGCTAGAGGACAAACTGAAGAAAGATGGATTCCTAAGTTTCAGCACAGAAAATAGGTCAACCGGTCTTAACGCGCGTGAACTTTTGACCTGGATGAAGTGGAGCTACTGTCTCAACAAAAGACCCGCGCTTCCTGCCTGAACACGTCCTGCCGTTATTTCATCTGAGGGTCCACTCGGAGATAATTTGCTGCTTACTTCACTTTTATGACTCCTTCTTCAAAAAAAAAAAGCAGCGCGTCACGTCGGGCTGCCGAGCGAGGAGATGATAAAAGATGAATGTATGAGGAGCAGGAGAGATAATAAACTTTCACCGCGAGCTGTTCGAGGTACAACAAAGATCTAATTAGATTTCTTTTATTTCTTTAATTGTGCAGAAATCTCTCCATCTCTGCTCTGTCGGCTTTGTCACAACACACAGGCTCATATTTTTCCTTTTTTTTTTTTTTCTCTGGCTGTTTGCGTCACGTCTCTACGCCGCCTCTGACCTCATTTCTGCCCACAGCAAACCTCCATTTAATACGCGGCTGCTCCACAAGAAACAACATGGCGGCGTGTACGGTACCTTGCATCTCGCTCATCTCGTGCATCTCTTCTTTTAGACACAGACTGAGTCACCTGGATGAGGCTGATTTGACATTTTCACTCCACATGGTCACAGGTCAGACTTTTCTCCGTCACTCTTTGAACTGTTCCTCCACAAAGAAGAGCGAACAGAGTCTGGTCCTGCGGTCGATGACGTGAAATCATGTCACAGAACCTGACTTCAGCTGTGTCTCTCTGCTGTGTTTGCTTCGCCGTGTCTTTTTTGACTGCTATTTCCAGCCCTGGCTCTCTGTGCGGCTCGGCTCATAATATCAGATTGCACAGCCGGTCTTGGCCAAATGTGAATTTTATACTCTAGTGACCACAGGCTTTACACTTTCATTAGCTCACATTCTCCTCAGCAGTGCAAATGCCATGTCGCCGGTCGCAGAGGGAGGGGCGGCGGGG